>JBBIGA010000007.1:16645816-16662134 GCA_037576975.1 Alestes dentex | reverse complement strand
ATGGTTACCTTTAATAGCCATTCAAACCCGTTTGTGTCAAGTTGTGTGCATGTTATCAGGCCAAATCACCAGGGTATATAAACTTTTGATCAGGGTCATTTGGGTAGTTTGTGTTGTGATTATGATTTAAAAAGCGTAAACACAGTTTGACAATAAATGGCTTCAGCCAACCACTAACCAAAGAAAGAAGAAAAGAAAAGTTTTTGTGTTATCATTCATATTCTCTGAAAAATGGTTAAGAAATCATAAATTCTGCCAGGGTATATAAAATTATGAGCACAACTGTAATATGATATAATATAAAATAATATAATACAATACAATTACTGCCCCATTTAATGTCTATTGTTGGTGCTTTTGCAAAGGAACAGGGGTCAGCATCTGACCAGTCTTGACCATCCTTCAACCACTTTTACTATTAACCCACTGCATACCAGGAACACAACATAAGACCTACCATTCTGGAAATGGACTCTGATCCAGTTATCTCGCCTTTACAATTTGACAACTTGTCAAAGTTTCTCATCTTTCATATGGTTGCCCAATCCTCCTGCTGTTTTTTTTCAACACATCAGCTTCAAAGACTGTTCACTTGCTGCCTAATATATCCCAATCCTATATATGTATATTTGTGTGTATCTTTGTAGCAGTAGGCTGAGTGTATTTGTCTGCATCTGAGTGGCAGTATGTTGTATTTGGGTGTATCTGAGTGGCAGTAGACCTATGTTGTGTTTGGGTGTATCTGAGTGGCAGTTTTTTGTGTTTGGTTAGATCTGAATGGCAGTAGGTTATATTTGGTTGTATCTGAGTGGCAGTACATTGTGTTTGTGCGTATCTGAGTGGCAGTAGGTTGTGTTTAGGTGTATCTGAGTGGCAGTAGGTTGGGTTTGTGTGTATCTGAGTGGCAGCAGGTCGTGCTTAGGTGTATCTGAGTGGCTGTAGGTTGGGTTTGTGTGTATCTGAGTGGCAGTAGGTTGTGTTTGGGTGTATCTGAATTGCAGTAGGTTGTGTTTAGGTGTATCTGAATGGCAGTAGGTTGTGTCTGGGTGTATCTGTGTGGCAGTAGGTTGTGTTTGGGCATATCTGAGTGGCAGTAGGTTGGGTATATCTAAAGGGCAGTAAGTTGTGTGCTTGTGTGTAAATGAGTGGCAGTAGGTTGTGTTTGGGTGTATCTGAGTGGCAGTATGTTGTGTTTATGAGTATCTGAGTAGCAGTAGGTTGTGTGTGTTTGTGTGTATCTGAGTAGCAGTAGGTTGTGTTTGGGTGTATCTGAGTGGCAGTAGGTTGTTTGGGTGTATCTGAGTGGGAGTAAATTGTGTGTGTTGGTGCATAAATTAGTGGCAGTAGGTTGTGTTTGTGTGTATCTGGGTCGCAGTAGGTTGTGTTTGGGTGTATGTGAGTGGCAGAATGTTGTGTGATTGTGTATAAATGAGTGGCAGTAGGTTGTGTTTGTGTGTATCTGAGTGGCAGTAGGTTGTGTATGTTTGTGTGTATCTGGGTGGCAGCAGGTTGTGTTTGAGTGCATCTGAGTGGCAGTAGGTTGTGTATGTTTGTGTGTATCTGGGTGGCAGTAGGTTGTGTTTGAGTGTATTTGAGTGGCAGTAGGTTGTGTGATTGTGTATAAATGAGTGGCAGTAAGTTGTGTTTGGGTGTATCCGAGTGGCAGTAGAAGAAGAAGAGTGCAGGAAGAGGCGAGCCCTCAGCCGGAACAGTGGCTGGAGGAGGAGATTGAAGATGGAAGCTGCCGTGTTTATTCTCTCGCTGGTCGACTGCTGTGCGTTAATTTTCTTGTCGGTGTACTTTGTATCCTTTTCTCTGATGTAAAGGGATTGAAAACTGAAACACAATATTCCTCCTTCTTTCCTAGTACTTTGTGTTGGGGCAGTAGCCCACCGTTTTAGCAGTTAGCTTGTCCTCTTTAGCACGGTTAGCTCCTCCACATTCACATTAAGGCTAATTCTTGACTAAACAGATTTACAATGCTCTGTAGCCACTGTTGGTGCAGTGTGTCGTTTAGTCAAAGTATCATAAAAACAGATATATATGTAAGTAGCTGCTATTAGCACGGCTTTAGTCGAAATGTTCTGCATGCCCTGTTGTGTCCTACGTGCATGTCCCCATACTCAACAGAACAATTTATTTAACTCCAATATCCCTTACCCAACTACTGTGTTAATTAATAAGTCCTTTTCTATTTGAATTTGTGTGTTCAAGTACAGGAGGGTGCAATGTTACTCCAGAAACCTACAGGAAAGCTTTTCAAACCACACTGTTGATTAAGACCCTGAATGGATTTGCATGCCTGTTAAAGCTAGGCTGGCAATCAAGAACCTGTTTGGCTGGTCCTGTTGGACTATGTTGTTGCTTTTGTTTTAATGATACCTGCTCTGTTTTGTTCTGCCTCTGTTTTTCCCTCTCTCCTCACGTTTTAAGTTACATGTATTAACTCTTCATGCAGATAATCACTCTCTCTGATCTTGAATGTGATTACATTAATGCCCGGGCTTGCTGTTCGAAGTTAAACAAAGTAAGTAAATATTTTTTCCTGGCTTGAGACGTTCTCCTAATTGCATATATGCATTTATATTTAGTCATAAGAGTACTCATGTGCATTTGTAGACTTAACTGACAGCAGTACTCTTTATTTTAAACTAGTGGATTTCAGTTCCATTTTTTGTGGTTTTATTTATGCACCTGATCCAGTATTAAAAACCAAAGGTTCCTCAATACATTTGTAAGTGTGATGAGAAATGGAAAAGACATTCATACTTGGAAATGTAAAAGGCTTTTGAATGAAAAGTTCATGGCATCTTGAAGATTGAGGTTGAGGAACATGACGTGAGAGGAGTATGACTCACTTCCCCAAAGGTTCGATCTGTGATGGTAGACGTTCAAAGGTTGCCATTCCTATACTTAGGTGGCTCGTGGCCTAGTGGTTAGGGAGTTGCCACTACAATCAGAAGGTTGTAATTATGAATCCCAGGACTGCTATTGGCACCACTGAGGTACCCTTGAGCAATGTACCCTCCACACACACTGCTCCCCGGATGCTGTGTTCCTGGCTACCCAGTGCTTCACTTGGTGAATAGGTTAAATGCAGAGAAGAATTTCATATCGTTCACACTGGGTGCTGTTCTGTGGTGTTATAATTAGATTCTTCATTATGTCTGTGAAGTATCTGAAAGTAAGACTGTTAATTTCTCTTTGTCTGTAGTGGGTCATCCCCGAACTAATTGGCCAGGCATTGGCCACAGTGTTGATGCTAGTCTCCATGCACTGGTTCATTTTCCTCCTCAATGTACCTGTGGCATCGTGGAACGTTTACAGGTGAGCCTCGACACAGATTTTTACCCACACGCGTGTCTGGGACACATCTTTTCAAATCTTCAGAATACTTTATTAAAGGACTGTATTTATAAACTGCATATTTTTTTATAAGATACGTGAAGGTTCCTATGGGTAACATGGGAGTGTTTGACCCTACGGAGATCCACAATCGGGGTCAGTTGAAGTCCCATATGAAGGAGGCCATGATCAAACTGGGCTTTCACCTGCTCTGCTTTTTCATCTACTTGTACAGGTAAAAAAAAAAAAAAGAGTGAACTTGTCCGATATTTAGAGGTGCATACAAATTCAGCATGCAAGGGTTATTAAGTACATTCTTTCTCCAAGAATGTAGTTTGCCGAATATATATTGAACAGATAGAGTGCTAGTTTATTTTTCAGATTAAAAGTTAAACAGTAACTGGCCTGTAATAGGATCATGTTTTGCCTGTTTAGGGTTTCTGCTCGGAGTCCTTCCTGTTTAACCTCTCTGTCCGTTTAGCCCCTTGCCCGGTTTGAACCATGCTCATTCACTCTCTCACTGGTTTCACTTTCAGCATGATCCTGGCGCTGATCAATGATTGATGCTCTCAGACGCAAGATCCTAAACTGCCACATCATAAACTCTCTGCTCTGTGCTGTGATAGAATACAGTCATCAGTCACAGTGAGAGCCACATCAAGAAAACACTCCATCAGACTTCTCATCCCAGCATAGTGTTCCCCTTACTGACACGACAGAAGTTTTGCAATCTGAAAGCTGCCCTGGATCAACTTGAGAGACAGGTGTTCCTTTGTAGTTCTTAATTTGTGTCTTTGCAATGAAACACAGCTCTATATTGTTACTTTGTTTAGCTATTAGATCTGGTGACTCTAAAGCTGCGGCTCGCATCATTCACTGCTTCTCAGGGCTGAAGCAACTTGACAATCGCACTGACTCATCAGGGTGACTGATTGGCTTAGAGCTAGTGAGCATGTCATCTTGGCAAGCTTGTCTTAAATATGCTGTCATTGTAAACATGGCCATCTGTCTCCAAAATGTAAATCTTTTTTTTTTAATGTTAGTTGCTGGATTACTCTTTTTATACTATGTTTTATTGTTGGCGAGTTAATAGGGAAATGAGATTAAAAATGGGATATGTAATGGTTTACGTAGGATATGTAATTGGGGGGGGGGAAAGCACATTCTAAATGTACAGGCATGCCCAACAGTCATGGAATTTTGTTAAACATACAAAATTACTGTCCGTCATGTTTTCTGCATTGCCGTTACTATGTTTTGGTTAGTTTGATCACATTTGATGTGGTTACCTTTGTGCCTTTCGGTTTTCATTTTAACAAATGTACCTGTTCATCTGTAAAACTAATTGGCCATTGTCTCATCCTGGTGTATAAGAGTGGCATGTCAAACAGTGCGGTTAGAATGAAAAACTCTATGCTCAGGGGTAATAAACTGGGGAACTGCTGGCTTATAAGATGAACTGGCATTTGATCACTGTCTCTTTATGGCAATGCACCCTTATGTGCACAAGATGAACTGTTTATTGGTAGTATTGGCCACTTGCAGGTAATGAGCTTTCTATCTGAATGAGCCTTGATCATGACCGAGAACCCCTGCCATAACGGGAACATACCTGATTAGTCAAGAATGGCTTTGAATCATGTATTGCAGCATTCTTTTTTTTTTTTAATTTGTTTGATCTGCTAGATATTTCACTGTTTGATTTTAGCAAGTCCTATACTTGGTGCTATGCCTTAAAACTAAAGTAACCAAACCTCAGTATTGATCAAAAACCAATGTTTTAAACCAATATGGCCATCACAGAGATTAGGAATAGCTCTACTTCTGAGAGGACGTCACAGTTTTATACACCAACACGTTTTAAGTTCATTTATTCTTTTAAGTGAACTGTTGAATCATTCAGACTACTTATACAATGCATCTAAAAAGTAACTGGACGTTTGTGCCATAATTGTACTGTGCAGGCATGTTATGCTGTTTAATGCTTTCAAAAACATTTCAAACCAAGTTATTTATTTCAGACAGACCATTCCAAGACTGTACTTTTTTTGCCGACTTCTGCAGGTTTGCATTAGAAAAGAGCTTTATACAGTTCATGATCTCACCAATGAACAAAAGTTCAGAGGCTACAGTAAGAAGATTGGCCACATACTTGAATGTTTCCGCTTCTTTGCTTTACAGTACCCTTACTGTATTCTGGATGTTTGTTTTTTTTTCAGTATGGTTTGGAGCCACTACATACAGAAATATCTGGTAACTGACTACAGATGTGCACCCTTGTCATGACTATGAAATGGACAGTTTGCCTGCAAACACCAAGTACAACAGCCTTACTTTGCCCTTGTTGGTCTTATCAGTCATGCCATGGGAACGAGGGGGCCGTGTTTTTGCTCTAGTAAATGCCCAACCTCTGATTTCCCAGACTTATTGAGGTTCCAAGTGAGGTTTACTGTGCATGTTTAAAGGAACATCTATCCATACTACAGTATTTTATATGTAATGGTACAACTAACAATATTGTGTTTATCTGCAAACTCTACAAATGCAAAATCTATAACACTGTATATAAAAGTAAAAGTGAAAACCTCCAAGTTCAATCTTTGAATGTATTCACTTGTACATCTACCACAGAATTTTGGGTTGATCAACATTAGCTCCATGATTAATGGTCATTTCAAGGAGTATAGTACACAGCGGTAATGTGCAGATCATCTGAAAATTGCCAGAAAACTGAAGAGGAATACTTTGGTGACAAACAGTGTGTGATGTGATATACAAAAATAAAGTTCCTCCCAAGCTTACTTCCATGTACTCCCAGATTACTCTCTGCCCAGGTTGATTTTACTGCCATTAGCAGAATAAGACAGATGCCATCTCAGTGCTATTTTAAAACCCTGAATGCTTTATTGAAAATATGCATACGTAAGACTTCTCCTACACATTACATAACAGTACAATCACTTAGAATATTAACACAGTTAAATGCAAAACAGATCCTTCAGAACCTGATGCCAAACCAAGTGTTTGCCTGGTAACTCCACCCTGGGCCCCTGTAGATAACGAGCAGGCTCGCAGCCATGCCGTCACGTCATAGGAAAGCAAAATCAAGCCCTCAAATAAAATACTTAGTCACCAAAGGAAAAACAAAGGTCATTTGCATAAGCAGAACATTTAACATAACATAGGTGAAATTTCAGTGTTTTAACGGGTACTAAGGTGTGTCTGTGTGCACACGTCACTCCTCAGTGACAGAACAGGTTTGGCTGGTGAGTGTAAGGATAACCTGTACAGAGGAGCCGCTTACCTGATGCAGGTGGAGAAAACAAGTGTTTGAGGAGGGGAAAAAGGGACGCTCAGGCTAAGTGATGTTCTTGACCAGTCTTATAATACATGCCATAAAATACACACACGCACAGCACATATTACAAAGCAAAATCATAATAGGCAAAGTTTCCTATGCTTGATGGCCAGACTGTAACACTCTGAATACCTCATTATTAGCACACAACACCTGTGTGTAGAAATGAGTAAAACAATGAGCAAGTAGCAGAACTTCACATAGAAACCAAAAAGTAGTTAAGAGGCCACTTCCCAAGAAATTTTTTATATGATAATTCAGGGAACAATAATGAGTCAAACAAATGATTGATACAACTTCAGACATTAACAAGAATGAATAAATCCCCAGAAGGGAGAAAAATCTGACCTTTGTGATGAATAATCAAATCAAATAGCTAAAAAGCATAAAAAAACACAGAAAATTAAAGACTTGATAACAAAACATGATCAAAAAGAAATCAGCAGACTGACAACGAGATTAGCACATAGGGTAGTAAATACAAACAGGAAACAGTTGAAAACTCAATGGTAAAAGAACATGATTAGAGGGCCTAATTATGAACTAGCTTGCTTACTTTACCTGTAAACTGTATGAATCTTGTTCATCACCAACCCAACAGCACTGAGCAATCCACTGTAAGTCCTATTTTACATGATGGCTGATCTTCTCTGAACCTTCTCAAACAGCCAATTAACTTCAAGGAAAAATTTTTTTGCACTTACTACAAAAACACAATCCAGATATGACCAACATCTATTAGCCATTTACAAAGGAAAAGTACTCACTGCATTCTTGCATTAAGGTCTATATTTACATGTGCTCAAAACCTTACAAGTATCAAAAAAGGTCTTATATGCTGTCAGCAAGAATGATACAGAACAAGAAGCATGCTCGTAAGTGAGGATCCAAATCTGAAGTCTCATTGTTGGGTCAGTAACTTTCTGACAGATGAATCTTCAAGCAAGCTCAAATTGTGAAACATTACACTTCCTACCTTACCGTGGGCCATGGCAAGCAATGATGTAACAAGAAACATTACTTATCCCCCTCAGTGTCCAATTCCTATATACTTACCATCAAACACTAGAATCAGATTCTTTAGAAAACTAAGTACCACAATCATTGATGGAGGGAAAAAAGGACCTCAGGATCATTTTAAGATTTTCCTTGTAAACCAAAATGCATTAGATTCCACTGTTAAAAATGCCTGTAAATTCAGTCAATTAAAATTGTTTTTGTAGTTCTAAACATGGAAGAAAAACAATATTGTTACATTCTGCTGGCATACATCTCAGGCATACATTCACCCAAGTGGCTGAAAAAAAAAAAAGAAAATGTTCATGCGCAAAATGATATGGCCAGCCTTCCCCTCTTGATATCTCCACACCGTGCCCTCATAGCCATCACACTAAGATGGGCTTTTTGAACATCATACCAGTGGAACTGATTAAAATAATAAGTAAAAAAAAAAACAAAAACAAAAAAAAACATTTCACTGAGTGAATATTGTAAAGAACAAAGCACACCACCACTACAACTCAAGCCAGAGGTCTTGACCGATTCACAACAATAAATAATAGCAGTAATAAATAATGATTCGATTTGGTGTGGTTTGTGAATATGCAGCTTGTTGAAGGGCTGCAGTGTGGAGGGTAGGAAACAGACGTCAGTCTGAGGTCACCGAGTCTCCTCAGTGAGGCCGCATGATTCGACCAAAACAGGGACGCCACGCAGGTCTGAGGTTGCAGGGCAAAGGCCAGTAGCTGGGCAAGTTTCATTCAAGTGGTCCAGCACTTCTGTGTTAGCTTAGCCTCTCCACTGCTACAGGGGGGTAAACCTCCATATAAACATCAGTGTATGTTTTTCACTTCATTCATTCTTAATTTCTCGCAGTGTTTATAGAATCACTCAGATTTTCGTTCTGCTCCAGAGTCGACATCAACTGTCCATGCTACAGATTTCTAAAGAGAAGGAAAAGGGTAAAGCCTTTTAATTTAATTTCATAAGTCTATTCTCTACCTTTTGTAAGCTATGTGACTGCAGAATGTACAAAAAACTGAGCGCATTATTAACTTTTTTTTTTTTTTATGTTTGTGACCCAGTATACAGTGGCTCTAAACAAACATTGTAGCAGTTCCATGGAAGATATTTACTAACTTTAACAAAATTTTATATTTTTCCATTAGGTTGAAGGATTTTTACATTCTGTAAAGCTAGTCCAACCTCACAATACCAGCCGAGAATAAATACAGTGGTGGGCAGAGTATGAGTAGGTTGACTGCAATCACAATGTCTAGATATTTATGTATTTTAGTGCGTTACTTGCAAACAAAGCTCTTACCGCTAAGCCCCTCTGCCTCCTGGGCATCACTGAAAGGAGCAGGACCCCAGATCCTCACAGTGCCGTCATCAGAGGCACTGGCCATGAGTCCTGGCAGCACGGGGTTCCAGCTCACACAGTTCACAGTGCGAGTGTGGCCTGTCAGCTCTGCAATGGGCAGCTCGCTGCGCTTGTGCCAGATGTATACTTTATGGTCTACAGACAAAGAGGATTATATAAACACTCCCTGTATTACGTGGGCAAGGGGGAATAATAACGAATGCTAGGATTCACTAAATTACTTAAATCAAGAAAATAGTCCTTTGTAGATAGTTGATTATAGTCTTGATTTGTACTGTAGGTTGGTTTGTACTGCAGGTTGGGTTGTAACATGAAATAATGTAGAGTTTATTTTAAACGTAGCTGCTAAATGAGCATTTCACTTGACGCAAAATTCAGACTGAACTAAATTCTCATGAAATTAAGTGGGAAGACAAGTTTAAAAAACTGAGCAGGTCCTTTGGGGTTTAGGTTTTTTTTGTTAGTTTTTTTTTTTTTTTACATTCTTCAGATTCAGTGATGGGACTAACAGGAAAGGAGAAACGGTTTGCTGCACAGTGATTCAGTCATTCCTACCTTCACTCCCACTGGCAATGAAGTCCTCATTATGGCCTCCGAAGCACGAGTGGATGGTGTAGAAGCCTTGGGTCACACCTTGATACTTCCTTACCAGTACTCTGTCCTGTAGGTCCCACAGGTGAACTCCCTAAATAGAGAAACAGATGATAGTGAGTAATAATACAAATCCAGCTCAGTATAGAACACACAACTGCAGCAGAGGAGTTAAAGATAAATGAAAAGGATTACCTGAGTTGCAACGTTTAATAGAGCTAATCTTCCATTTTTTGACACGGTAAAAGACATAATAGGATGATCTTCCTGTACACTGTGAAGCACAAACAAAGGACAGTTGTGAGCACAGATACATTACTTCAGCTAGACTAAGCCTAAAGTTAGTGCACTTACATGTTTCTGTCAGTTAGATCTTCAAAACTGTATCCACGGATACGCTGGTGTGTGTCTGAGGCCAACACAGTTTTACTGTCATTTAAGCACCACAGGCACTGAACACGAACTCCCTCCCAAGAGTCTAACAGGTTTCCATCCAGATCCTGCTCGTTCAGAAATGATCAGGACACACAGGGGTTAACTAACTGGCCAGGTTAGGTATGTTAATTAGCATTCAGCTGACAAATGGCACAATTTGGGCAAAATGTAAGGATAAATAATACTAAAGACACCTACACACTGGTAAAACTGTCCTCTCTGACCCCCAGTGACAAAGCGCTTGCCATCTGGGTTCCAGGCTACACTTGTCAGGCTGTCTTCATGGGACTGACTCATTTTTGTTCTCAATTCCCCTGTCTGCATGACAATAATAGAAGTTTAGGACAGGCAGAGCAGTCTAAATCCAGACAGAAGAGCTGTATCTGTATGGAGTGAGGCTGCACCTGAACGTTCCAGAGCCACAGCTCGGAGCAGTCATCTGGCCCACAGGCTATCAGGTAAGCATCATCTGGGCTCCAGGCCAGGTAAGACACCCCATAGGCATGGCCTTCCAGAGTCTTCAGCTGCTTCAGCAGATGTGTCTCCTGTCAATCCACAGCAGACAATCACCTTTCCTTTCTTCTGATAAAGCCTTTTTCTCAGCTTGTTCTTGTTTACTGCTTTAACGTCATTTGAGATATTTATGAAGCAATTGGCTACACTGCATTTAAGGAAAGGAGCACTCACTGGGTCAACCTGCCAAATAATAACTGTAGTGTCTTTAGATCCAGAGGCCAATTTGGTGCCATCATTGGAAAATTTACAGAACCAGACCTCATTGCAGTGCTCTGTCAAGATCTGTTGAGTGTAACAGGGGAACTGTTTCCTGGAGATAACAGAGAGAATGCATTTTAGAGGGGCCATCTGTGAAGTTTTTATAGCTGAAATAAATAATAAGAATGGGCATGAGCAAGAACAATAAACCACAGGCAACCAACAGGCTGTATGATGAGCATCTCAGACCAAGATAATATTAATGGGGTAGAAACATAGAAAGATATGTTTTCCTAATAATGAAGGAAAAGCAAGACGATATGTGGGCTAGATAATGAGGATAAAGAGCACATGTACCTGCTGCACACATGGTCCACCAGCAGAGACACAGAGTCCAGGTTACTGTCTAGTTTGGTGTTGTGGTATAAGCAGCGATCTCTCTGCAGTTCCACTGCTTGCCGCAAAAGAGTCTGTAGCCTACGGGGTGGTAGCATCACCGAAGGGGGCAGGTATGCTGCAGAAATGAGAGAGAGAGAGAGAGAGAGAGATGGAGAAAAGATGGAATGGGAAGGGCAGGTTGCCAAATAAGAGAAAGTAGGGAGATGAAGCTTATTAAGGATTCAAGACAGGGTTAGAGTCAATTTCTTCTCAACTCAGCCACTTTAGGAGATGCACTGAATTCAATTCACAGACTGACATTCACCACTGTTTCTAGCATAATAAATTTAACGTGTCTCCTGAATTCAATTTGTCTCCTGAAATGACTGAATTCAAATGATACTGACCCAAACCCTAAACGTGAGAGGCAAAAGAGAATTACATGACACTGATAAGACAGATAAGAAGGTAAAATAAAGAAAGGAAATGGAGGAAATTTAATGTAAATTTGGCATAGCAATCGGTGTAACAGCATTTTCACCATAATGCAGGTACCATTTCATAAGGAAAAAAAAGAGAACCAAGGAAACAGAGATATGTGAGGAATGTGTGTTTGTGTTGCACTCACTCTGGAGTTTGTCAAGCAGTTTTGAGCGAGAAGATGTTCCTTTTCCCTCCCACTCAGCCTTAGCTCGGAGATCATCAGAATGACTGCACATCAGATACCTAAGATGCCAACAAATTATAACGATCCTAATCATCAAATGATACATGGCCTACTATTGTTTGTTTGTTTTTCATTGCATACTTCTATATCTGAATCTCTGAATCCTCATAAAGTATGTTGAAGTATTCTTTCATTGTTTTAATTTAGATATTTCTTGCACCAGAAAAATGTTATCTGATGTCTCATTTGGTCATTTTATTTGGTCCTTTTATTTAAGCGCTACAAGAACATAGGCAAGCACCCAAAAATGACAGGTGGCCTTCAGAACAAAATAGTTTTTGTTTATTTTGTCCACACCAGGACATGTGGTCAAGATGTGACATGATGTTGAATCAAGAGTAAGATCACTGACATCCACATGAGACTAACAATATGAGGAAAGATTTATTTCTGAGAATGTCTTGAAAAGACTTTAGTGAGCAATAGAAGACAGCCCTGCTGTACCCGCTGAGGACGTGGATGCGTTCTGTGTTGTACTTCAGGGGAGTCAGCTCTGCTCTTAGAACATGTAAGGCCTCTAACACCTTTCCATCTTCTAAATACTCCAAATACTTCTGCTGCAGGAGTAAGAACTTCATCCGCTAAAGAGAGGCACAAAGACAGATGAAACATCAAGCAAGCAGACAAGTATGAAACAAAGGGTCAGTAAAAGCACTGTGGGAGCCTTTTATCTTACCACAATAGCATTTGGCGAATGCATCAATGTTTTTAACTCATTGAGATCACTTTCAGCCTGTCAGTAAAGCAAAGAACAGAAGTCAGTTCAATAGTATACAAGAACACTGGGATGTTCAGGCACAGATTAATACCAATTCTTGAACAAATACATTTCTAAAGGAGGTTATTTTAGGAACTGAAGATCTATTTTCCTATCAAACATGACTGAAAATTTAAGCACAACAAACTAAGTGTGGATAGTGGTTAGAAGCTCAGCAAACTGTTATATCTATCCTAAATCAAATAATTAAACATGGATATTTTCATTTTGTACAATCAATGAAAGTACTTAAGTTTGATCAACAGGAAGACTTAGAATAAGCATGATAGATCTGTCAGATAAATGTATTTTGGTACCTTGTCCCATTCCCCTTCCATGACATGGTTGCGGAACTTGGTGGCAGCAGGATGCTCAAGTCTACAGCCAGATTCCTGCATCAGCAAATCCACTGTCTGACTGTGGGATGGAAATAAAGATATTTTATTTACTAATATGAACATTGACACCAAATGGTTAATAAGACCTTCAATAAAGCAATAAAGTGTAATAGGGCAGTTTAAAAACCATGGGGAAGATTATGAACCAAAAATCACTGAAAAGTGCACCTATACTTGAACCATAATAAACCAAAAACTGAAAGTTATTTTTAAGGGCAGTGCTCAAACATAAAGCCATCATGAAGTCTGTTCTTAATATCTTTTGACGGCAACAACACTTCAGCTGGAATCTTCAGAGTAAACAGCTCTCCTGCAATGAGTACATACAGGCCCAGAAACTTAAAAATATCCAGGTTGATACATCAGTTTAAACACTATAGGACACATTATGAGACAGAGGAGTATGAGGTGAGAAACCACAAACTTATTAGGAGCTGCTGCAAAAACAGAACATCAAGGAAAGCGGCAGGCCCTGACCTTGTGTTCTCTGGTACCCAAAAATATTGTGCAGATGAACTTGCTAGTCTTCACTGATATCTTAATAGGTCTCAAAGAATGCAAAGTTCCTGCATGTTTGAAGTCAGCTCTCATTTCCCTGTGCCAGAGAAACCCAACATCCGTGGCCTTAATGATTACAGACCTGATGCAGATCTATAATAATGAAAATCTTTGAGCACCTAGTATGTAAACATCTATCCAAGCTTAGTCCCTTACTAGTTTGCATTCAGGGCTAGTAAGTCAGTAGCAGATGCTGTGCTTCTCCATTTACATTCCATCCGATGGCTTGTGCCACTTATACACAGTTTTTTGTCATAGACTACAGCTCAGCTTTTAATATGATTTTACCTACAAAACATTTTGGTAAGCTAAGGCAACCAGGAGCCAATCATTCTTGTGTCACTGGATTTTTGACTTTTTGTAGCATATAACACTACAGACAAAACAGACATGGGTGCCCCAGGGTGTATTATTAACTCTCCTACATTGATCTTATATGAACAACTGTATTTCACATCTGTTAAAATGTTTACATTTGTTGATGACTCAGCAATGGTATGATTGATCTCGTGCAAAAAATGTTCAGCCTACAGAAAGCAGCTCTTCCTTCTGATTGACTGGTGCTCAATCTTGGTGCTGTATGACCACCCAAATAAAAGGATGGTGGCTGACCTTCGGAGAAGACTCTCCCAGTACTGACCATCCATGGTCTGGAGATGGGAAGTAAAACAAACACGATGGGACAACTCAATCTGCATCATCCAAAAACAAAACAAAAACAAAAAAACAAACAAACAAAACAAAAACAATGAAAAAAAAACAAAAAAAACACACCAAAGACTCTTTCCTGCTCAGTTTTTAGAAAGAGGCTATGGCAGTTCTTAAGAACTGAAGTAGGAAGTATTCTCACCTTTTCTGTATGGTGTGGCAACTCCACAGCTCAGTAGAGGAAGCAGTTGGACAGAATTGTTTTGACTCAATGAGACCCCCATTGAGCACTAAGGTATAAAAATACTACAGGACTCCCTGCCAACCCCCACTTAATAACTCTCCCCTCAGGGAAAAATCCTAAGGGCCATCAAATCTTACACATCTTATTTGTTAAACAACACTTACTGCATAACCAACAAATTACTAACTGGCTCCTCAACTCTGCATCAGTGCCTTACGAATACAAAACACCAAATGTTCAGTATTTTACAGTATTTTGTATTTTACAGTATGTTAGAGCACCTGGCATTTCATGTTATATTGTTAGTTTATTGTATTTTTAACCTTTTTGCATGTGACCTTACATCCATAGACGTATGAAGTATTTCATGGGATGGGGGTTGAGTTGTGTTTTTATTATTCATCACGTGCTCAGTAATTGATTGCTGTCTTGTCATGAGCAAACTGTGGCAAATTCCTACCAACCAAGCTGTGTGTACATAAAGCATTGAATCTCTAAAAGCTCAAATTCCAGAGCACTTTGTTGTGAGAAATAAGGGCTCTATTGTATTATCGTACATGTTTACATTTTATGCCTTGTACGCTTTGTCATTCAAATTTTTGACCACAAAGCCATTCCTTTTAAAAGAACACTACAGTAAACAACTGGTGTGGTGTGTGGTGAATCACAAATAATCACAAAAACACGAACTATATACGGCTGCCAGCTCTTTCTCCGTTCTGCAAAATGGAGCCCCCTGCCTCCTCTTTTTCCCCGTGTTTGTTTGTTATGCTCCTGCTGTCAGCTCACATTAGCAGGCTTGGCATAATGGCTATGGCTGATGTGTCAACTGATAAAAATCAGCCCTATAAAAGAGGGCAGTTTGGAGTAATACTGTCGAGACATTTCCCCCGTGAGACAATGAATCGTCTAGCCGTACTTACTTGAGCCCTAACCCGTGTAGGTGCTGCCCTATCAGTCGGATGACATCTTCGTCTGCCTGGGAGAGTCGTTTCTTCTTCTTCATGCTGGAGCCCGTCTCGGAGCCCGGGTTCGCGGCGGCCGGAGCTGTAGAGCTGCTGGCCGGCTGAATCCCGTTATTGGCCGCGGTGACTCCGACGGTAGTCCCGCCGTCTCCGGAGGCCAGCAGCCCGTTAGAGTGCGCGGCGCCGGCCGCGGAAGACTCTCCGTTCTGGGTGCTGTTCAGACATGGCAGCTCCGGCTCCTGCCCCTGTCCTGCTCCGTTCGCTTGCATGTTGGCACCGCTGAGGCAAGCGACTCTCTGCGGGTTAATGTCGGGGGCCCCGGAGCCCGAGTTTGGAAACAGGACGGAGGAGAAGGAGGGGAGACCCAGCAGCAGCGCGGTGAGGCCTGCGGTCGCGAGAGAAGCCCCGCTCTCTCCTGCTCCCTCCGCCGCCCGCGCTCGGGCTTTCTTCCGCGGCGGCGACGCTCCGCCGGCTGCCGAGTCGGAGGAGGAGGAAGCGGAGGCCAGAGTTACCCCGCCGAGAGCAACCGTGACAGAGCGCCCGCGTTCTCGGCTGGCGCGGACGAGGCGTCGGGACCTCCGGTCGGCTGAGTTTCTCTCGGTTTTTCTCTTTTTTTCTCGGGCTTGTTATTGTTTGTCACCGAAACAGCTGCAGAACCATGACGGACGTTTGTGCGCAGTGACGTCACCGGGAAGCCCTGAACAACCTTGAGTTTTAAACGCTGCCTTCAAGAGCTCCAGTACAAAACTGTACACGACACCTGCTCCATACAGACAAATATACAAATACACCCACACACACACACACACTCTCTCAC
>JBBIGA010000007.1:16630432-16645757 GCA_037576975.1 Alestes dentex | reverse complement strand
AGAGCGCCAGTACAAAAACGTACACGACACATGCTCCATACATATAAATATACAAATACACACACACACACACACGCGCACACACACACACACACACACACACATACATACATACATACACATACATACATACACACACACACACACACACACACACACACACACACACACATATATATACACACACACACACACATATATATATATATATATATACATATATATATATTTCCATGAGTGAATTTAATTCGAAATGGAATCAATAATTTATTTTCCAACAGGGAACGAGGCCTCTTATTTTTGCTTATGTAAAATTAGAAAAAGACAAACAGGTTGCTAATAAAATTTATAAAACTTAAGTCTGAAGTATACTCATAGTATGACGTGACAGACACAATTAAGAATATAATTTAATGCAGTGACTTAATGGGCCTAACACGAACTTTTTTTCACATTGGCGGCTTGGTACCATGAACGCTGCATTAGCTTGGTTCTTACAGTGTGACTGGAAGGCAGAGTCCCTGAAGTTTATCTGTAAAATCATTAATTTCGTAAGCCAAAGCAAAAACGGTTCACTTCCAAAAGGTTCAGCTGAACAGGTTTATGTCCTCCCTATGTGATCTAGTACAGACCCTAATGGAGAAAGTTTAATCCAAGTGGTTCTCCCCCTTTTTAACCCTCATGTTGGTCTGTGTTGTGTAGTGTTTTATGTTGCACCTATGGTACAGGAGGACGATATTTCGCCTCACTGTGTACTACACGTACATGGCTGGGATAACAATAAAGCTCCACTTGATTTGACCTGACTCATTGGTACATAACTGCTTCGGAAAACTCTGTTCTTCTCTAACATTACTAAAGCAAAGTCCAAGACTTTAAGATGCATTTTTCCCCACGAAATAATCACTTCATCCTAAACTCACAGGGCTGGTATCCCAGAGTCAGATTAAGCCTAAACTAAGACTAAAAGGATTCATACAGGTATCAGCAGTGGAATTGTAATTTACTCCTAGACAGCTCATAATCCATGTCTGGGAAGCCAGCCCATGAAGAAATGTGAATTTTTTTTAACATCTATCTTAGTGTTACAAACAACAGTTCCATATGTCCTAATTGGGTTACAAATAGGATACACAGATCATTCAAAGTGCCATTTTATTCCCATGTCTAAGGATATTTCAAAAATACAAATCAAATTTCAGTAAAATCTTACATCAGAACAAAAAGATCAATCTCTGTACCATTCCTTCATTCTGTTACAACACATGGAGGATTCACAAACAATTGCAATGCTGTCTGTGGTTTTTCATACAATATCCCTGACATCTGCAATACATTAACAGAGGAACCCATGAGCAGTGTGGTCAGAGACACTACTCGAGTCCTATATCTGCTCTCACTGCACAAATACTCGTTAGCTAGAATAAAACATATATAATCATAATATAAAAATATGACTTACAGGGAGAAGAATGTTTTTTTCTTTTTTTGCAAAGGGTATTGGAGAACAGAGCATTGTAAAAGAATAAACTATTGCACATTCATCTAATCTTTTAGGAAAGACTTTGAGGGGGATATAATCTGAGCTAAGAAACACTCATCCCTCCAATACTGCCAAGTCCATACCCCAGTTGCACTTTTCTTATAGTGCATGCATACTGTACACACACGCATACACATACACACTTGCATTTAACTTGCTCACAGTGACACGTCAAACACCCCAGAGTAGCATACGAACAGGACACATAATGGTGTTGTGGCACTTGCTGTATGGCACACAAAAAAACACTTTTATCTGGGTAGAAAAATGTTGATTGGCTGGAAAAGTTCACAAATAAAAGGGAGTAGATACATACACTTAGGGAACAGGAGGTGAGGACACACACACACACACACACACATTCTTGTACATGCATGCGTCTGCACACACATGAGAGGCAGAGGCTGTCAGGGTGCCTTCCTTCACACACTTTAAAACTTACTCCTCAGCTCAAAAAAAAAAATCAAATAAAGTTTAGATTTACAATAGAAGTTTCAACAACAACCTATAGAGGATAAGTTTAAGTCTCAGATTTAAAAGCATCAAAGTGTAATATACAATCCTGTTGTAATGAGTGACTATCCACTGTGCGTACTCCATGTGTTTGTGTGGCATGATCATAAGAGTACTCTTAAACAATGCTTCCTGATTCAGCAGATAAATATTTTCAGAAAGTCAGTCATTCCCTCACTCACTCATTAATTCATTCACTCGTTCATTCATTTATTCATTCACTGAAAAGGTCTAAGTACAGCATGACCCTGTATTTCTCCAGTGTGACCAGAGTGAATCTCATTTATCACTCCATCTCTGAGGTTTCCATCCCTCGTAATTTGCAACACATGGATTTGCTTTCATTGTTACGCTGAATGAGTTTCACGTGTGAGGCGTCGATTTTCATGTGTGTCGGTCAAGAGCTGTCCACCACCTGATGAGGCAGTGTGACAGAGGAGCCATTGATGAAAGAACCTTGTTTTTCTCGTCCTTTCAGAAAATAGGTGAGCAGCTCCCCCTTCCCCTTCACAAAGATTGGCCCCCTCCTCACAAAACGGAAGCCGTAGTCCTTCAGGATGTTGTAGCAATCCTCCACCACCTAGGGGCAGCAGACTTGAAGTTACTGACATGAAAGCAGAATTATCACAACATAAACACATCCAGGCCCTCATGAAGTTGACTTTTATAGTTTGTGGTTTTGTCCGAGTTCAGATTTATGTGACATATTTCCATATTTAGCAAAAGTGTACAAGCACTCATTGAGATAGTAAGTGTGTGGATCTGCACTGTATTTTTGTGAGACAGGTAGTTGCAGACTTTGACAGTATTGTTTTTTTTCCCTGATATTTCCTAAACAATGAGTTGGAACATCATCAATGTATATCTAATACTTAGCCCAATGAATGCTTACTACTTACAATACTTAGCCCAGTATTTTGGTATTGTGAAAAGTGTGTGTTTAGCAAAGCAAAGTGCATTGTGCTGTTGTCCATTTGGGAAATTAGACACACTCAAACACTGAAAAGCTCATAAACATGCAGGCGCACAGACACACACATACAAAACCACAGGTGTGAATTTTGAGGCAGGAGCACTGAATACTCTCTGCTTTATAAATATTATAGTCTCACGCCAGTTGACAAGGAGTACATTTGTATCACCTGGATGTTCCCCATCACCCCTGTAGACTCCATGCGACTAGCCACATTAACTGTGTTTCCCCAAATATCAAAATGAGGCTTTCGAGCCCCTATGACTCCAGCCAGAACACCCCCTTTATTCAGCCCTATTAAGAAAAGATACAGAGAAATGTGAGCAATACATGACACATATGCTGTACATGTAATCTCCCATGCACTAGAATACCATCCACTCACCAATGCGAAGCATGAAGTTGTTAAATGACTGGTAATTGATGTTCATGAGAGTAACTTTCATGGCCAGAGCAAAATCTGCCAGATCGGCTAAGTGCTGCCAGCGCTCCCTATCAGATAATTCCTCCTTCTGTTGGTTAGGAAAAATACTCAGGTCAGTCCCTGGACAGCAACCATCAACAGTGTCATCAGCACTTTACTGGTACAATGACTCTGTTCTGGCTTCATTACCTTCATACAAGCATAACCATTAGTGTTGTTGTCAGGAGTGACCCCTGACGCTGCCATGTAAGTACTGCCAATGGTCTTAATCTTGGTGATACAGCGAAACTGAGGTTCATCCAGAAGCTGCAATGGGTGAAAAAGAAGGACATGAAAAATAAAATCCATTTCTTTCTGTCATACCCCTGCAATGGACTGGCAACTTATCTAGGGGGTTCCCACCCTGTCGCCTGGGTAGGATCTAGTGGCAAGTGGCTCAAATAATGCATGAATGAATGAAGAGTCAGGGCACTAGGATATGTATACTGTCACCGACGAAGAAAAACCTGACTACATTTTTCTCTTTTTATTCTTTTATTATTGTCATTTTTTCACTACAGTGGCCCTTTACATTATATGAACATATCACGATTCAAGGAACAAACAGAGCCTTAATTATTTTCTTATAAATATATTCTATAAATGTAACTGTAAAATTAGCACAAAAAATATTGAAAAAAATACTTACACTATCAAAGTCAGAGATTATTTCATTGAGAAACCTCAGGCACTCAATACCCCCATTGTTGATGCTCTCCTCCGTATAGAAGTCAGAGAAATTAGGGATAGAAGCAAACATCACCCCAATCTCATCATAGGACTGGCTGTACAGCTCCTGTTAACAGTAAAATGAAACACATATGCAGACTGCACACTTTAAACATTAAAGCTACTCCTAACCTGAAACGGACAAATCTTACCTCATCCCTCTTTTTGGAGCCCAGGAAGTGGCGTGCGACATGCTCTGGAAGCATGTTGGTGACCAAAGCCTCATTCCAGCGCCTCATCTCATACACCTTCTCCTTCTGCTCATGCACTTCAATCTTCCACAGGAACAATGTGCGGGCCAGTTTCTCCACCTGGCAGACAGAGAGAGAAAGAAAGAAAGAGTTAGGAGTGTCTTAAAATACAGACTTCCTAATGGACGTAAAGTTCTTGAAAGAACACTGACTGGTGTTACGTGCCAGATTCTTTAAACTTTAAAAAGGTTCTTTACATTGCATATCTCACTTAACAAAACATTTCTTTAAAGATCTATCTTCTGAAAAGTTCTTCAGAGAGCAAAAAGTGGCTCTTCTATGGCATCACTCAAAGTACCCTTCTTGGTATCTTTATTTTTAAGCGTGAAATAAAGGTCAGACAGCACAGGCGAAGAAACGATTGTTGTAGAATCTGGGCAATCACGTACATGTCGAGCAAAGTAGTAGAAGCTGACCATCATGATGAAGATCATCACTGTCATTGTGTATTTAGAGGGAACGAGGTACACTCTGCACAGAAACAAAAACATTACACCGTGAATTTAGTGAGTCATAGTTTCATAAAAATTATTGCACGAACTGTCATTTATATTAAAGCATATAGATTTGCAACACAATCCTCCTTTCGTGCCCACCTGTACTCCTCATAGCGCACCAGATCATACTGGTCAAAGATGTCTCTCCAGTTGTAGATGTTGACCACACCTGTGGCCACTGTGATCAACAGCATGAGAGTGAGCTTGACCATGTGGCTAACCTGCACCAGCATGGTAGTGGCAATCAGTGCTAGCACGGCTACGTAGCTGTAGTATTTTGGGTTCTCCAAACAGCCTCTCTGTCCAGCTGGTGCTGGAGAACCTTCGATGACTGTGTTTGTGGCAGGGGGCAGTGGTGGCCGGCAGCTTAGCTACAAAGGCAGACATCATAAATGAGAAACTTGGTCCAAGAGTTAAATTATAGACAAACTCTAACAGCACCTGATGTCCATGAGTGGCACATTAATAGTGAATTTTCTGCTATGCTGTCGAACAAGCTAATACTAGGACTGTCATGGTTAATGCAACATGATGACTCAAAATATTGAGTGTACTTTCTGAGTGAATTATCAAAGTTTCATCTCTGCATTATTAACCACCATGCATAGTTTCATATTATTCAGTTAATCTCTCCTGATTACTTCAGTTTGATTACTTCATTAGTTGTAAACCTCTAGATTACTAACATAATTATGTCTATATCGTGATTGAGATTCAGAATCACAATATGCACTTTCGAAACCCTATTAGTGGAAGGAATGTCTACTCAGTGTCTCACCATGTCTATTATATCTGCCAGCGTGAGGATGACTATGGCAGCCATGGCCCAAGTGTTGCGAGCCCAGCGTGTGTGATCGATCCATGTGGAGAATGACACCAGTCTCTTGGGAAATACCTACAACAAAATCAAAATCCTTTTATTTTTTATTCCATGCACCAAAATCCTTTAAGCCACACAAATGATTTAAAAGACAAATAGGATGTAGCAGGTTCTCTTATCACTGTAAGTATAGAACTAGAGTATAATCTAGTTAGGTGGTGGCTCAGTTCTAATTGAGGTGACAGTGGTCTCATGTATTCTTCATTCTGTATTCTTCTGAATATGGTAAACGCATGACAATATATAGTGTTTTTACTGGATGCATGGTGTAAAATGAATTAAATCTAATAGGTTTGTTGTCATTTCACTAATTTAAACAGTATACAGTGAAACGAAACAACACGCCTTCAGGACCACAGTGCAGAAGAACTGAAACAGAAGGACGCAAGGTTAAAAGTGCAGACAGGATAGAATACACTGAGTGCAAATAGAAAGAGAGTGCAAGAAAAACACAAGTGCAACAAAACAACAGGACAAGATAACATTTACCACAGTCACTTAGTGCACTTAGCAGCTTTTAATTCAAGTCTATCATTCTGCCTGATGCAGAAGGAAAGGACTCAGAATAGTCGATTATGCTCAAATATATTGACAAGGCCCTCAAATCACTAATGTGCAACAAACAAATCCAGAACCCGTATTTCCAATCATTTTAACTTTTCCATGTTTACAGTCACTGATAAGCAATAACATTTTTAATGCCATTTACTGAGAGAAAATCACAATAAAATCTGGAAATATAGTTAAGAGGCAACTTTCTACATATACCTATATTTTGAATTGACCACTGATGAACAATATGCATTGATATTTTGTTTACATTAACCTTCTGGCACGCTTGGATTTTTTCCTGTTTGTAAAAAATAGGATTCTTTTCTATTCCCATTTGTGTTATTTTTGCATTTTTACTAGCAATATCAGCAACACAATTACAAGCTACCTTCGGGCCGAGGTAGATCTAACCTTAGCTTTTCTGTCTCATATGAGTTTTGCCAGGCTATGCTGCAAGCTTAACCTGCTTTGGGGCAGATGCAGGTAAGCCACTCCAGTCAATTTTTTATTCTTTTTTTTCTTTAAGATTTGTGGTGTCAGTTATGTGAAGAATGTCGCTCTTATCAAATCAGATCGTACAGAATATTGTACAGACAAAATATATATATATATATAGGAAAATATAGCAATTATTACTCTTATAAGCATAAACATAGCGGAAGTGATGAGAGTTTGGCTTTTTATCATTATAAACACTTTACTTTCTGTACATTTACACAGTGTGATTTCGTCTTTTAATTAAATTAGCATGAATACTCCTCATGATTCATGCGTTTGCCAGTTCAATGTCATACTCTTATATTCATGCATGTGAGGACTAATCATAGCTTTTCTATCCAAACCTTTGTTAACAGAGAAAGTTGTTAACCCTCAGCATAAAACGAGACAGCCATCGCTACTTTGTGATGTTTTGCGAAGCCGAAACTTAGCCAAAGGCAAAGTATCACACTTATGAAGTCCTAAAAGCCCATAAAACCAGTCCATCACTGTACTGCGTATGACATTTGATGAATAATCTTTCTGTCAATTTCATGTCCCATTCTCACCCCAAACCCTCCCCAACTACTGTTTCCATTGGTGATTGCGATGCCTTTAGGCAAATTTCGTGACTCTACCAGTCAATATTGCTATATAACTGTATGAGTCAATTGAAAGTGGAAAGACCTAACCAGTGGGGTTGGATCAGCTGCACTGGTGCTTGTTTAAAAAAAAAAAAAAAAAACTGCTGCAAGGACGTAAGGTCGATTTTCAAAGTTGGCTCCTGCACTAATATTATATAAGAACAGAACATGACTGGTATGCATAGCAGATGGAAATAATAAATGGATCGCACAAATCAATGTGTTGATGAAAACATGTTGATATAAAAGGTCCAGTGGAAAATGTGCTTCATGGTGGGTCCACATAAAAATGACACATTGCAAAAAAAAAAACCCCGCATTATGTCAAGCTTTATTATAGTTTCCAGTTCCCATGAGCTCATGCATGTCTTTTGTGTACTCAGTTCAGGAAGGTCCTAAAAGGGTCACTCACCCGTGGGAAAATGGCCGCCAGGGAGCAGATGGTGAGAATAAGCAGCAAGACTTCCCCCATAGCTAGGGTCACGTAGTTAGCTATCAACCTGTCAGGAAGAGAAGACAGTGAGGGAGATTAAAGGGACATTGACAGAGCTAGCACGCAAAAAAGAAGAAATACGTGTCGGTGGTTGAGGGGGGGTGTGATCAGGGTTCCTTGGACTCATTGCAATACTGTAAATACACACTTGTGCAAAAAATGGCAAATTATTCTGTCACAGACTGAATAAGGAATGTGTCATTTGGCAGTCAGGCTGCCCCTACCTCCATTTGCTAAAACCTGCCCCTGAACACAAGTGCCCAATGGTAGCTTAGCAACTGTAACTAAGCATGTGCATATCTGAGAAGTGACACCGTATTATGTGTGAGAAACTTAAATCATATGTCTGATATTCCCCAACAGTTTGAGGAGGTGAGTCCTGACTGTGTCAAATCAAGTCAAGACATGTAAGTATTAATTGTCATTATAACCATATACGCGGTGCACAGTGAAATGAAACAACATTCCTCTAGGACTATGGTGCAACACACAGAACAAAAACAGAACACTACAAGACTGCACATGTGCAGGCAGGACAGAACTGCAAGAGCGAGAGCAAAAAACACAAGAGCAACAGTACAATAATTGTTTCAGGACAAGACAACAAACAGTGCAGTCAACAGGAGTCGTTAAGTTTGTTGCAAAAAATGCAAAGGAATACAAAGACTGAGGTGGCCAGTGATAAATAATCACGTAAAACTAACAACAGGATTAGAAAATCCAGGATTAGATAAAATACACTGTATATAAATAACAATGTGTGTGGTATTACATATTGGTTTTTCTATCTGAACTCCACACTGAACTAGAATCCTTCATGACAATATGCATTCAAAAGACAGACTGTCTCATGCAATTATGCAGGGTAATGATGTTCACAGTGAGGTGTATGTGTGTGTGTATCTGTGTGTGTGTGTGTGTAACTGACTCACAGAGGGTCTATAAGTGCCTCAATAACTGCAGTGAAGAGCAGCACCACACAAGAGCAGCTGAAGGCAGCCCCACTCTGCTTCTCCTTCTCCACTGAGAAGCGAGTTTCCAGGTCAGGCTCCACAAAGCGCAGGGACAGACGGTTAGTGTACTTTCCCTTTAGCCTGAAACAAGCACACACACACGCACGCGTGCCCCAAAAAAGATGTTGGTGTAACACTAACTAAAAATTCAACATATAATGTGACAGAAAGGATGAAAATAACACACATTGCATTCTACACATTCACACACACATACTGCACTTACGCCTGCACTGTCTCTCTCTCCAACAGTGCCTCATTTAGAAGTTTATTCAGCTCCTGCTCGTTTTCCTGAGCATCAATCACCCTCTCGGCTAGGTCTCGCAAGCGCAGACGCCGCCGGGGGTTTGGGAAGGAGGGGTTTACCACCTAAGTGCGGACATACACACACACACACAGGTAAAGATATGAACCATCCTGCTGAACCACTTTTTTCTGAAGCATAAATATACGTCTCAATAAACAGAACACAATTTAATCTATGAGAGGCAGATTCTGGTAAAACCCAATTTTCTTTAAAACAAGTTTGAATTTGTGATGGTTGTGACGTCAAAATCATGAACACCTTTGCACGTGGTTTGCACCAATTCCTACAGCAGTTTAGCACATCTATTTCTGTTGGAGTGACTGTAGCAGGGTTACTGGAGCAGTAGATGTGTGGGAAAATCATTGAACTATGCGTTATTCTTGGCTCTCAGAGACCAGAGTGTTATTGTTTAGACTTTAAAAGGATCCAGACATCCAGATATCGGTAATATTAATCTAAGTATAATTTCTGCAGATTCAATCTAAAAGTAACAGCTTGGTTTTGCCCAGACTTTTTTGCCCAATGCAGAATGCAATCATTCAATCAGAATGGAGATTATAGACTATCTGACAAACAAAAAAAATTACAAATGCTTTACAAATATTTTTGGTAAAAATAAAATTTGAGAAAATGTAGTATCCAACCCTTTAAGGAAAAGAAGACAGACGGCTGTTATTTTCCCTCTTTAGGCAGTTTAAGGAGTGCTGGGTACTAGGTGGAGCTCTTGATTAAAAGTGTGTGTGTGGTTACCCGTGTGTCCAGCTCCTCTGGCTCCTCCGGCGTGGTGCAGGCTGTGTGCACGCTGCCGTTGCACTCAGTAGTGTTGATCAACAGTGGAGAATTCCCATTAGAGGAAGTCACTGACAGCTTCTGAATTAAACCCAGTAAAAGGAAAGAGAGAATGAAGGACAAAAAGAGAGAAAAAATTAAACTGAATGCAGAGCAACAAATGGAGTCCTCTGAATATTCATGGTAGCAGAATAAAACAAACAGGAACAGAAAGAAACACTCACTACACCATTGATGCCATTCTTGCTTATGGGACCCTTGGGAACAACAACCAAATAAGTCTCGATGCCTCTCTCCTTCAGGTATTCACAGCGGTCACCGCCATTCCCCGGCTCCACGTCAAATTCGCCATGAAGACATTCTAGTGTGTTCTGAGAGATGTGCACTCGCCTACGAATCACAGAGCACAGCAAATATATACATGTTAATCAGCATAAATACTGCACAGTACTATGTAAAAGTCTTAGGATATCTGTGAAAACGATACATAAACCCATTTCTCTGGGCAGCAAACGCTTATTACCAATAGGACAAATACATAAACAAATCAACAATGTTTTACACGTGTTAGCTTAACATCTCCTTGAGAACGCTCAGTGTTTACGGTTACCATCCAGTAAATAATTCATCAACTGTTCATTCAGTTAGATTAAGAGTTGCTCATTTTTAATTACTTGTTATTTGTACAGATTCTCCTTTTGATTAAAAGTGTAAAGTGACCATTCTGTCATACGTGAACACACCACAGCACAAAATTCTTTCTCTGCACTGAACCCAATAACCAAGTGAAGCAGCAGGCAGCCAGGAACACAGCACCCGAGGAGCAGTGTGGGGGACGGTCTCTTGCTCAAGGCTACCTCAGTGGTGCCACTAGCAGTGTTGGGATTCCCATGACTTTCTGATCGCAGGGCAAATGCCCTAACCACTAGGCCACCAACTGTGTTCTGCTTCTTTCAGTAACACGTATTGCTAATACTGGTGTTAAAATGCATGACACAGCCTTGTGATCATTGTCAGGTGCTCTGAGAAAACTAACAGTACCCTACGGTCATCATGTGTAATGCCAAGTGTGTGTAAAGTCTGGGGGGAAGTGGACTGCAGTGATCAAGAACACCTCAAACACCTTTGGGATGAGTTGGAGTGGTGTTTGTGATGCATTCAACTGATATTTAACTAGTCATTACATCTAGTATGAAGTTATCCCCGAAGAGCAGAATCAGTAACTGTAGCAAGGGGGGCAAATCCTCTACTAATCCCCCTTTTAAATAAATGCTGGATAAGCAAGTGTCTACAAATCTTTAGGCATATAATGTAGGACTTACCCAGGAATCCCACCGGCCTCCATTTTGTTCGCCACTGTCACATCTGTGGACCATACGTCATATTGCCAACGCTTCTGTCCTAGAACACCACCAAGAACTGTCCCAGAATGCACACCAACGCGCATGTCAACATCCGTCTGTGTCTTCTCTCGAACATAGCTGAAACCCCAGGACACAACATGAGCAGACATAAGCAAATAACCAGGTGAAATAGCATCATGAGGCAGAACTTGATTGTGCTTTAAGATGAGTTGTGCATCACTCACGAAATAGCTTCCACCATGGCCAGCCCCATCATTATGGAGCAGGCTGCATGGTCATCTCTGTAATCTGGAAGGCCACAGATACAATAGTAGCAGTCCCCAAGGATCTTAATCCTTAGCTGGTGGTATTTCTGCAAAGTGCCAAAAGTGATATTTCTAATAACAATGTTTTACAAGACATCCACGAGCTTTCACATAATAAAATTAGCACAAACTAATCAGGTATTTAAATGTAGTCATTATAAATTATTAGGGGAAAAATAGGAAAACTGCTCATTTACTGTAAAGCTAAATCATATCTGTGCATGTGTTTAGTATGTGCGCCATATTGCCAAATGATGCATAAATTAACACACAGTTAGGGGAAATAAGACAGGTACAGCAGTCAATTTTGTTTTTTTTAGCCCCCCAAAAAATTACTTCTCATACACTAAAATAGGAGATTCCAGTTAACTATAATCCATCAACAAACTTTACATTAGTCTATCACCAAACCACCTATAGGACGGAGTAAAATAAACATTTGTGAACAACCTTAATAAAAACTACTATATACCGGAATAGCAGATCTGTAAACAGCCTCAATCATTTCTACGCACTAGAATATGGAATTACCGGTCTATGGCTGCAAAAAATCTACCAGTGCCAACAAATTTTAAAAATGTGACTTAATTTCATGACATGTAGTCAACAGATGGTGGATTAAATAAAGCAAGCAATATAGCAGGAAGCTCTGTTTTATCTACAAATCTACACACATGCTGCCAAACTGAAGCTTGCAGGAGTGAAGCTCTGAAGGCAATGGCCAGACTGAAATGCACAGATTGGGAATTTGTACTTGTTCCATTGTCTTTCTCTTATATTTTTGCAATTGTGGACTGATTGTTTTGTGTGTGATAAAACTGTATTCTCAGCAAAATACAGTCACAAATCTACTGTCTAACTGAACACAAACTTGAATTTAATTATTTCAAATTTGCACACCACCAAATACACCCAATAAGTTGATTCAATGATTAAATAATCAGTGAATATCTGAACATTAACATGCGTTTCGACCTTGGATGAAGTGCAACAAAATGAATTCTGCCCACATAGTATTTAGATTTCTCAACAGATCACTTTGTAAATGACACTGAATAAATATTCAAATATAACAATTGTAAGAAATATTCAAACAGAACACATATAACAAAACAAACATTCAAATAAAGGTATGTTAGTTTGTGATGGAGATCCTGGACTTTTGCTGCATATTGTGCAAGATTCACCCTCTCCCAGTGGCACTGGACATTCAGGAAATGTGTACTTAGTGTGTGTGAACGACGCAAAGCAGATACACATAGATTTCTTTAGATTCCTGTGTACTCACAGCAGCCAGCTTGTCAAAGCGAGCAAACAGCTCATTAAGCAGCTTGACTAGCTCCTGTGCACTACAGGAAGAGGAGAGTTGAGTGAAGCCCACGATGTCGGCAAACAGAATACTGCAACAGAACCAACCCAAACAAAACGTCTTCAGACTGAGGCACTTTTACCCAGGACACATTATGCCTTTGCACTCTGTAACTGTCTGTGAAGGTCAAGTATTGCTAGGGACTTACCTGACATTCTCATGGCGATACATGTACATGGTGTTGAACTGCTGCATCTCCTTTTGACTGGCCTCCTTCTTCATGTCCTGGAGCATCTCATCTGCTATGTGCTTGGGCAGAATGGACAGCAGGAGACGCTCCTGTGTACAGAGTGATATTGTAAGAGTGAAAGAACAAAGCAGGGAATAAAGGAACATGTAAGGACATGGTGATAACTTGTAGCCTTCAATGTGTTTTTCAGACGTTCTGCTTGAATGGCTGAAGAGTGGCTTATTTACAGATGCATTTTCTGGACACTGATTAGGCCTGACGTGCACCTATCTCAGAGATACTTAACTTTCAAGTATGATTCTCCGAGTGTAACAGTACACTGAGCACATGGTCCAAATCGATTCACAATGGTGACAATTTAATTCAGTATTATTTAGTTTAAAAATGCACTCGCATTAGACAACATAATTCATAAAATGGTCATAAAATAATTTGATGGTTCTGGTCTAAAAATCTGATTGGCTATGCTGTCTGTGTTCAAAGCCGTTAAAAAATACTTGATATACACACCTATGATCAACTTTTTATTCATGCCCTAATTCTCTGGCCACCAAGAGAATGGATTGATGAAGTAAGACCCTTGTTTTGTTTAAACTGAGAGGCTTTTTATCTAGAACTAGTTTGATCAATGTACAAAGAGGCCAAAAGATTTAAGCGCTCAGTCTTATAGTTCACTGTAAACCTGCTATATGTAAATGTAAAGAAAATATTATTTGAATGCAATGAAGCTTCAAATGTCCACGTTTTAGTAACATCTTCCTTAAACAGTAGTAAACCCAGCCTAAGGCTCCTTACCCCCTACATAGGTTCAGACATGAACAATCACATAGAGTCCGGTTTGGGATTGTGTACTGCGGCTAAGTTGTGTCTGGATCCCAAATGACTCTTTGTTAGATATATTATACTCTGTTTGCGGGATGGAGCCAGTATTTTAATTTCTAAGTTGTGTACACCACATCCTGGCGTGGGAAAAAATGACACAGCTTGGGGCTAGTGCTGTCACTGTGGTTACTTATCAAGTGAATGCTTTGCATTAAATGCTGCTATTTATGTTTATTATTATAAACAATTAAAGTTAAGCAAGTTTTGCGGTATATAATGCTGGTCATCTGAATGTTTTGTTCTCCTTTAGCAGGCAATTGAGGCTACATTTCCTGGTGGAATAATTGTTTATCAAAACTATTACTAATCATGACAAGTCATTCACTGAAAAACAGTGTACTTGCTCATATGTTATCTGCTGTTTTTTGAAAGCATTAAGTCACTTGCGACTGCATCGCAGTGATTTTTATCAGGAAAAATGGGATTTCAGGCACTACACACTACACATATGACAAAATTATTATAATGCACAGCTTCTTGTGGCTTATTGCTTTATTCTCCATGCTCCACATTGCTACATTTTTTGCATTGTGACATAAACAAGAACTGCTGCGCCTACATTAGGTGCATTAATAATGGAACCTGTTGTTTATTTGGTTATGCCTATTCTCAAGTCAGAGGCTGCTTTAAAATCTGCTCTGAAACCTGAAATGCCCCAACTAGAGGAATTACTGTAATAGGACAAAAAAACGGCAATCAGGACACTCCGCCTTCTCAACCCACACACACACTCTTCCCATACTCTACCATATATGAATACAGTAAGGGGGCAGACTGCACAATAGGTCTGTAAATTCAGCTATGAATACGGCCATAAAAGGGAAATAAAGGGTGGAAAAAATCAAGAGGAGACAGTCGGCAGTGTGATTACAGCTAACATCGTCTCAGGAGGCTGGTCGCCATGGTAACCTGCAGCAGCCGAATGATCCTTGATTGGCTGGCAGGCCCTGTCTCCCAGCAGCCCTTGTTTCTCCATTAGTATTCAGGGAGTTTCTCCTGTTATCAGTCCTTGCGCTCTCTCTCTCTCTCTCTCTCTCTCTCATACACACACACACACACACACACACACACACACACACACACACACACAC
>JBBIGA010000007.1:16599146-16617866 GCA_037576975.1 Alestes dentex | reverse complement strand
TGTATATATATATGTATATGTATATATATATATATGTGTATGTATGTATGTGTGTGTATATGTGTATATGTATGTGTGTGTGTATATGTGTGTGTTTGGTCCACAAGAGTAATCATCTTTCTTTGTTCATATCTCTTTGGTTTTAAATATAAAAATAGAAATTATAATAATTGTTTTTGTTGCATCACCTTAAAGGAGATATTGTGAAATTTAATAGAGAAAACCCTTGATGTAAGTGATTGTAAGCTGGCAGGCTAAACACTGATATGAATGTGATGTACTGTTGGCAAAGCAGTAATGTCACTGTATTTAAATACTGTACAAAAATTGAACAACTCTTTAGAAGCAGGTTGATTACATATCCTGCATTTAGTTTAGAACTTCTAAGACTAAAGAACAGCCTTTCAAGATGTCTACAAGCTATTGTAGCAGTCTACAGATGTTGCTTTGGAAAGACCGAACGTGTCAGATTAAGGGATTTACTTGCGCTGCATAACCTGATTTCTTGGGTTAAATTCTGAGTGTTTTTTTGTCTTTTCAAGACATTCAGCACATGTAAATCATTTAATCGGACACATTCTGTCTTTCCAAAGCAATGCTCAAAAAGATAGGCTGCAGTCCAGGTGGGCTGCAACTGTAGACTGCCACAATGGCGTGTGGACATCTTTGAATATTGATGTTACCTTAATATTAGTTTGAATATATTATTAGGATGTACTATGATGTGCTCACTAATTGTTCTGCAGTTCTCTATATTGTTTTCTACATCAGTATTTTGAAAACCGATTAAAGGAGTATGGCTCTCAGATATTGAATTGGCTCTTGATATTGAAATGTCAGGAGCTGGTGAGAAGGGAGGTGCTAGAAGGCGAGGGGGAAAAGACCAGAATGGAGGTGGGAATGTGTCCCAGATGAAGGACGAGTCGCTTCAGATCCTCGTGGAGGATATCGGAGTGGTTCAGTCGGACCTCAGCCCTCAGGACCCGGTTCAGAAGTGTGTGCGCTTCAGCTCCGACCTGAAGCTGCTGCTGACGGGGGGAGCTGACGGTTTTCTCCGAGCGTGGGAGGTGAGCATGTTCAGACAAGCCCTGAGTCACTTCAGCTGATTGCCTGCTCTCACAGCTGCATATTAACACCAGTCCTTTACTCCTTTTTCAGTATCCCTCCTTGAAGGAGAAGTTGAACTTCAAAGCTCACAAAGATGAAATAGAGGATTTAGACATCAGCCCTGATAATAAGGTATTGATATGGTAATGATGTCACGTTCACAGACCCTGCGTTTTTCATAAATGATAATACCTTTTATACTTTACAATAACATTGTGCAAGACAGACAGGTAAATAACACAGTGTTTCTCTGTGGTTCTCAGCACATTGTGACAGTTGGGCGTGATTTTGCATGTAGCGTTTGGAGTGGTGATCAGCTGGCGCTGGGTTTATGCTGGCATGTGAACATGCCGAACATCACAGAGAAGATGTATCGCTATCAGTCGTGTCGGTAAGCTACTCAACAAACCATGTGGTCATATACAAGGTGTTAAAGAAATAATACTCAGTGTTTCCTAGCCCTGTTCCTGAAGGCCCCTTTGCTCTGATTGTATTTTGTTTTCTATGCTCCGATGCACATACACTGCAGCCCAAGGAAGACTTGTTAATTAGCTGATTAGTGGCATTCATTGTGTTGGGAGAATGGAAAGCGCTAAAATGTGAATGGCAAGGGGACTCCATCTGTCACATCTGTATTGTATGGTTGATTACTACAGATGACAGTTTCATCATTATTGCTGTGCTCAATGAAAGAAGTTCAAGGAAAGCATGCTTAATAGGCAGCAGTTGTTAGTTGGTTCAGCACCTGCCCTTTAATTTCTGTTGTAAGTGTGTCAGGAGGTTTTGTGAGTACGTAATTTGTCATCCGTATGCTACTGTTGCAGCATGTAGAGATTAAGTCAATTGAAGATTGACGTTCATTGATGATGTCACTCAAAATGTCTTTGTGTTTGGTGTTTACTTTTAGGTTTGCTAAAGTCGAGGACCAAAAAGATGCATTAAGACTTTATACTGTTCAAATTCCCTATAAACGAGAACGCAAACCACTGCCATGCTACCTCACCAAATGGGATGGAAAGAATTTTCTGCCGTTGCTCATTAAACCGTGTGGCAATGAAGTGATATCTTGTTTGGGTGTAAGGTGTGTCCTCCTTCTTTCTGTTTGTTAGTCACTGCAATGTGTTCTCATTTGTTTGTTGTGACCTTTTGTCCTGTTGTGTGCTCTAAAGTGACTCTGGAACGTTTCTTGGCCTTGGCACGATCACAGGATCAGTAGCCATCTATATAGCCTTCTCTCTGCAGGTAACTCAATTACACATGCAGACAAAGTAATGTTATTGAAATGAGTTGAAATTGGTTGCACATTCTTTTAATGTCTATCTTTTCTTCTGAATCCTGCAGAAGTTGTACTACATAAAGGAATCTCATGGCATTGTGGTGACAGACCTGGCTTTCCTGCCTGATGCCCCCAAAAACAAACCTCTAAAGGGAGATAATGAAGTGGCCATGTTGAGTGTGGCAGTAGACAGTCGCTGTCAACTGCATGCAGTGCACAACAGGAGTAAGTGGCTTTCACATGGTTCAGATGAGAGGTGTTTGGATGTGTTTAGCAAATATTTAGCAACGCGGACTGCACAAATCACAAAAGCAAATATCGAAGCACTGCCAAAACCTCTTACACTATATGGACGAAAATATTGGGATACACCTGTTAGGGCTAGGCCCCAGTGAAGGGCATTCTTAGTGCTTCAGCATGCCAAGACATTTTGAACTAGGTCATGCTTCCAACTTTATGGACACGGTTTGGGGAAGACCCTTTTCTATTCCAGCATGACTGTGCCCCAGTGCACAAAGCAGTGTCCATAAAGAAGAACTGTGGAAGAACTTGACTGGCTTGCACACAGAGCCCTGACCTCAACCCCATCCAACACCTTTGGGATGAACTGGAATGGAGATTGCGAGCCAGACCTTCTCATCCAACATCAGTGCCAGACCTCATAAATGCTCTACAGAATGAACGGGCACGAATTCCCATAAAAACTCCAGCATCTTATGGAAAGCCTTCCAAGAAGACTGGAAGCTGTTATAGCTGATAAGGGGGACCAGCTCCATATTAAAGTCTATGTGTTTGAGTGCAATGTCATTAAAGTCCCTGTCAGGTGTCCCAATATTTTTATAATGTAGCTGTTACATTTTGATGAACAAAGTGAAGGATTGTGCACATTTCCATCGTGGAACTGAGTGTGATTGGTGTTCTATGAATGAAGTACATAAAGGCCTCTAATAACAGTTGCCAAACCCTACCATGATAAAAAAAAGTATAGCGATAAAAAATACATTTTATAAGCATTTAATGGAATAAATCAGTTGAACAATGTGGCTGTTAGGAGTGGACACTTTTACTTACTCATTCATCTATTCGTTTATTTTACTAGGTAGCATGCTCCACAACATGATTAATAAATTTTTCAAAGCACACCTGTGATGACTAAAATGTAACGGGCAGATGGGCTTTTGTCTTTGTTTTTGTCCAGGATCTCTTCCAGTATGGCTGGTGCTGTTCCTTTGTGGTCTGCTGCTGGTGGGTGTCGTTCTGCTCCTGCAGCATCTATTCCCAGGGTTCATTTAACGGTGAACTCTGTCAGGGAGGAGATGGAAAACAGTCCAGTCTCACCAACAAGCCAGTGTTCAGCAGCTACCTAGCTTTCACTGTATGTACCAAAATGGCTAGAGCACAAGCTGCTGGAATATTTCTACTAATGACAATTCTGTAGGAAATTGGAATAACAGTGTTTAATCACTAAAACTGAAGAATCATCTCTGGAGCAGACGTTTATGCTCTTAAGTTATAGATGAAGAACTTGGGTTTAACCCGGAGATTTAGCCTCATGCTGAGCTTCATCTTCCCAATCATCTTGATGCTTCATGTTCGACAGACAGAACAAGGACGTTGTTGCTTTTTGCTTTTTAGGATGCTCTCGTGGATGTCATCTGTTTGTCCAACAGACGCTGTGGAATGCCTTTAATGTAAAGTCTGTGTAATGCACACAGAGAGACATCATTTTTTTTAGCTATTTAAGTAAATACAAAATATAAATATACCTCTAAAAAAGCCTTTGTGGTGTAGTACATCCTTCATTACTGCAGTGTGTGAAACAGTGATTGAAGTTTGTGTATAGGGAAGAGAATGCAACTAATGTCTAAAAATCAAATACGGATTATAACTGATCAAAACGGGGAAAAAACCCCCACTATAAATGCAACTTATTTTATATGAACTACATAATTTATTAGAACTCTTGATGTAAGTCACCTAATGTTCTGTACTTAAACAGGAAAATGTATTTAAGCAGTGTCATTTGGCATAATATATAAAACCTTTAATTTTAAAATATGTTTACCTTATTTTTTGTTACAATCGGAACTAAGCTGAAATAATGGAAAGTGACTGTTAGTTTCTAAATAGTCCTGTTTGCACGTTTCACTAAGGATCAGTAATAAGGCTTGCTTTTGAGGTTTACATTGAAAGAAGTACACCTGTTTCTCCACTAGAGGACAGTAAAACTCCATAGGCCAAAAATCGGAGCTGCTCAACCACTCAAAAAGGGGTAAAACTATATAAAAGTATAGTTTTTCTTGTTCAATTTCATTTACAAAACAATGTGAACCGAATTAAAAGTTAGATAAATAAGTAGATAAAGTTTTATCGTTGATTGGTGTAGCTTACTATTACAGTCATTCAAAAGTACTATGCAGGACATGCTGTTTTGTTTAAAGGACCTGTAATGTTTGAGTAATTGTTTTTTTGTATTTTTTTATTTTCATGAGGTCCACTTTGTACATTTATGTACCACTATTCATTTTTACATGACCATTTTCTTTATCCTTTCATGCATGCACTTTCATTTTTTTTTTGTTTTTTTGTTGTAGGATAGTTTCCAGATGTGGACTACATAGACAGGGGAGTGTATTTCCTTGCTTTCTTGTCCTTGCTTTCTTTCATATGAGCAAGGAAAATGAATTTGTCCATGATACTGGTCATTTAAAATAATTATACAGCATCCAAAAATGAAGTTAATAATTATCAGATGAGTTAAATCAGTGCTGTGTCTCTCCAGGCCTGCGCTACGCTCTCGTTGCTACACTGCAGCGTTATTCATGTTTCTTTCCCGTTTCACTGTGTCCGGTTTGATTTGTCAGGCCCGCAGAACTGATGAATATTAATGAAGTGTCTCAGTGAAGGACAGAGGGCTGCTGGCCAAAATCCACAGACTTCTGCCCCTGCAGGAAATCACACTGATAACGTCTACCCACACGAGTGAAGAGCACTCACAGCAGCTGTGTGTTCACAGAGGGCAGATGAAGAGAAGATTATTCACCCAGTTAGACCTACTTATGTTATTTGAACATCCCTAAAAGGATTGTGTACTGTTCACAGTGTCCCACTGGAACATACAATGTCAGTCTTTTTTTCCCCCTTCCCCCTTAGAGTAAGAAATGCTATTAGTGCTTATCCTTGGTATCTTTGGCAGTTGATAAATGAGCACATTCTTTCCTATGGTGAAGTGAAGAGAGGGACAAAAGAGCTAGTTAAGTAGTCATTGCCTTCTTTGTAAGAGTACTGGACTATATGGAGCAAATCTAATTCAGTGCTGTTTCCAAATCTTCTGATGAATAAACCACCATTTACAAGCTGGCACTGAGGCTCACAGTGCAGTATAAACTAGCTGATGTCTTTTTACAGTGTCAAGTTCAACACCATCTTCTTCACCAATCTTAATTTGTTCCATCCAGTCAAGCACTTTGCCTTCACTTTTATTGGGGCTTAATGGCCTTGAAGTGAAAGGTTAAAAGTTATTTCTCCTCTGGCTCTTTCGCTTTGTTTAAACTTGGCGTTCTTCCAACTAACGGGTTGTGTATTTTTGTCACCTGCAGTTCCTCTTCGTGTTCTGTCACCCTGTCCCTGCAGTTCGGACCCTCTACAGAGAGTCATTTTGTTTTAAAGGTTGCTCAGGTTGCTAAGAAACCTCAAGATAGTGTGTGGTTAACTTTTGGAAAGGCAGAGCGAATCAAATCCTACTTCGTCATGAAGATGTGAAGCTTATTTTGAATTTCTTATAATAAAAGGACTCTGCATGATTGAGGTTTATGAATTAAAGTATGTCTGATAGATCTTGAGGATCTGTTCAAGGTGTTCTGATCCAGGTGTTCTAATTGCACTACTACTAGATGTCACAGGAAAACTTGTTTGGAAATGAGATGTGAGTGTGGAGAACCTGTAACATAATGTAAATATTCTTTACCATTCTTCTTCCAGAACTTCACAAAACAAATCATTGTTATAAAAGGGATTAGTTTTAGAACCATCCATTGAAAGTTTTTTTAATGGCATTAGCCAAAGAACTCTTTATTTTTAAGAGTGAAGTGTAAAATAATTATGTAATGATTATGCAATAAGAATTGTTATGGAATGTTTCCTACAATATGTTATTTTTCTCATTTGAAAACATTAGGTTATAAAAAATGTACAAATGTGCTCTGTGGGAAAATATTTAGGATACATAATTGGATTTTATGGACCATGTTATACCTTTGAGAGTACCTATGCATTGTTTATACCGTCGTTTGACAATTTAGGCTGTCAAGCATAAAGACGTATAAAAGTTTCTCTTTCATTAAGGAAATCCTGACGACCTTAGATGACACAATGAATCTCTGACATAATTAAGCTCTAACATAATCAAATGAGCCATTGAAAAGGACAAGAGGCCATTTATTGGTTGATAAAGTGCTAAGCATCTTTGAAATGTTTAAGCCATCATGTGAACTATCAAAGAGTGCATAAAGTGTACAGAGAGCTGCTTGAAGATCACTTTAGAGTCTTACTTAAGTGCACTTTGTGCTCATACAAGTATTGAACTGAAATGCCCTGTGATGGAATTGCTAAGTTAGTATACACTACTGTTATTCTGGACTGTGGTCTGGAGGTAGCAAGGAGTCTACAGTTTTGAGGCTGCTACTAGGATTCAGCAGAATCACATGAGGGAATTCTGGAAGATTGGGGACCAGGCAGGCACTTTCATTGTAGATGCTTTGTTTGGGAGTAGTGGTGTATGAAGGAAGGAGTTGCAGTCCAGTGCTTTGATGAAGACTTGGGCGACATGGGTGGTCAGAAAGACTCTACGCAATGAAGAATAAAACACTGTAGAAACCTCCACCTGACCCCTTACACACCACCAGTCCTCTGTGATTTATAGAGTACTCTAGGATTTTTATAACTGTTACCTGTCTACTGCATTTGTAGCATACAGTCGAACATCACAGACTATCATAATACAGGTTTCCCTGTTCCTAGAAAATGAAAGAAAATCTTGAAAATACTTCAGTGGACAGTTGCTGAAGTAACTGCCTGTTGGCTTCTAAGCATGATTTGAGCTGATAGGGTTATTGAAATGAAACACAAAAAATATTGTCTGTGTTAACTGGCCATATGATACAGATATGGCAGATAATGGTAAGGAAAAATAAAGCCACAATGGAGGGTCAGGTGGAAGCTTTTAGAATGGTTTGTCTTTTTCTTTCATTAGTTTTTACATAGCTCCACTGGTGACATGCCTTCCTCATAAAATAAACTTACTAAAACAGCTTACTAAGATGTGGTACCAAGATACTTAAGTGGGAACAGCATGACATTAGTTTTTCATGAACCTGAGGTAAGATGTGACAGTGGCTATGATATACTTGCTAAGTTATAAGAACAAGATAATTAAATCAGGGCCCCACCTTAGTTTGCATGGGAATTGAATTATTAAGTTGTGATAGTTAAGTCACAGCCATGACTTAGTAACTATGTATTAATTATATGATATAAAAGGTGCCTGGCATCTTTGCAATACACCATATCTTAATGCTTCGGCAATCTTAGTGCTTCGGCATACCAAGGCAAGGTGTGGCAGAGATTAGGTGAATAAATGCTGAAAATCTCTGAATTCTGATTTATATTCTTTTATATACTTTTAGCAGGGATATACCGGCAACTAATCACATTATCAACATTCTTTCTTGTACATATTCAGTGGTATAGAACGGAGGGTGAGGGCAGAGAAGGGAAAACAGATTTAACTCAGACACACAAAGGGAAATCCACACTGAGCCGACAGATGGCACTGTGGATCAGGCCAAAGGCTGTGAGCTGGAGGAAGCTGCCGAATTGTTGACCTAACCTACATTTACTTATAGAAGCACAACCTTCCCACATGCACAGACTTTAGCACAGACAGGGGAAAGTTCCCTTCAGACTGGAGGTCCATGGTTTCTGGTGTGACGTCTAAAGTCACCTCACTAATGCAGGGTTTCACTGTGCAACAACCGCATTCTGTCTGCTCTCCTTGAAAACTGTGAATTATCATATAAGAAAGGGAGGATCAGTCATCAGCATAAAAAAGTCAAGAGCCCCCCCCCAAAGCTACAAAGCCCAAGCAACCATTATGCAGGCCTTTTGTAACATCATTCTTCTCGTCAAACTGTGAAGGAGATTCACATGGTTTCTAAACACACCCCCACCCTCTCCACTCCAACAGGCCTTCAACAGTGGGCAGGAAACACAACACCCACCTCTCACCTACACTGGAGCCCAACAGGAAATGAACACCCCAGACAGAGCAGTGTCTTAGACTCCACAAGGAATAAATACTGTCCCTTTCTTTCTTTCTTTCTTTCTTTCTCAGCCTCTCACATACCCTTAAGGCCTACAGCCTAGTCTAGCCTGCAAAGGGGATTTCAGTTTGTTAAAAGACTAGGGCATACTGGGCAGCCCCAGACAGTTTGTCTGTAAAAGAATACTCTAGCATTTTTCTGTGGAATCTGTGTTTTATGGTCAGTAACCAAAGAGAAACATAAAATGGAAAACGCTCAAAACACACTTACAATGGAAGATTTTAAAAGACTGTCTATGGTTATTGACACGACATAAAAACGTCAGACAGAGATGAGGTGGAAAAACACTGGGCTATTCTTTGAAGGAGGAATTGTTTTATTTTATGTGTGGCTCATGTTATGTCACACTGAAGATTAAATTGAGGTATCAAACATACAAACTTTTTTCAAATGGAAATGAACACTAGTGTTTTTACTTTTTTTTTCTTACTGTCTTCTGCATCTGTAGCAAACCCACTGCTTTGAAAAAAAACTCTTTAATTTAAAAGTGTTTTAGTATACACTCACCTCTAAATAACGTGATTTATCCACTTAAAACTAGCATAAGATCCATCCATGTCTGTATTATATGATTAGATTACTATTCTAAATGAAATGTTACATAGTAATTACAATCAGTAATAACGCAGTGTAGATCTGAAAACAGAAATGTCTCATCAAAGTGTTCATAAATTGGGGAAATGTGTGCTTGCAGTGCATGGACACACACATGTAAGTATAGGGATCCCTTAGAAGGCACAATATACCCACATATCCAGACACCACTACATACACACTACATATGTTAAACTTGTATTTTTGAAGGGGATTTTCATGAATCCTTAACACAATAGTATTCGTTAATTAAGCCTTAAGTCTGAACCCTCTGTTGTTTAGAAACAGAACTAGTTTTAATTATTCATAGGCTGTAAGGTCAGTAACCAGAATTGATTGTTTCTCAAATACTTGGAAAAAAGAAGCACGTGAATTGCTGTGATAAGACATTCTCTCATTTTGTGTCATTAAATGACTTGTATAGTTAGAGTGTAATGGCTGAAGTTTTAAGCTCATATTAGACACTCACATATTTCTTTTCAAAGAAATGTTTCATCAGAGAACACTCTGGCATTTTTCTGTGGAATTTTATGGTTTATGTTTTATGGTCACTCACCAAAGATAAAAATAAAATGGAAAACTCTCAAAACACACTTACAATAGAAGACTTTAAATGACTGTCTATGGTTATTGACACAACGTAAAAACGTCAGACAGACATGAGGGTGAAAAACACTGGACTATTCTTTGAAGGAGGAATTATTTCATTTTATGTGTGGCTCATGCTATGTCATTTTGAAGATGAAATTGATCATGTGATTATCAAACATACAAATTTCAGTTTTGAGGATTCATTGAAAGGAACACATTTGTGTTTTCCAACTCAATTTTTGTCTTCTGCGTTTGTAGTAAACCCGTGGCTTTAAATGACACTTTTAATGGGAAAAGCAGATATACTCACCACTTAAAACTAATGAAACATCAGTCCTTGTCTGTATTATATGAAAGGTCTCATCAAAGTGTTCATAAATTGGGGAAATGTGTGCTTGCAGAGCATGAACAGATATGTTAGTATAGGGATCCCTCAGAAGGCACAATAGACCCACATATCCAGACACCACTACATACACACTACATATGTTAAACTTGTATTTTTTGAAGAGGATTTTCATACCTTTTTCACCCAAAAGTATTCATTAATTAAGCCTTAAGTCTGAACATTCATTCATTTGGAAACAGGACCAGTTTTACATCGGGAAGAATCAGTAAGAATCAGTAATTATCCATTTCAGCGGTGGGGGCAAAGTTTTCACCTAACCCTTCCCATCGCAATATAACCAGAAATGATTGTTTCTCAAATGTTTGTGTAAAAATTCATAAGAATAGCTGAGATCAGACATTCTCTTATTTTTGTGTAATGATATGACTTGTATTGTTAGAGTGTAATGGTTGAAGCTTCAAGCTTACACTAAACACTCACATATTTCAATCATTTATTCACACTGTTCAGCACATGCTCATCCGTCTTATATTGTAAGCCTGTTTTGAGTCAGTGAGTACAGGAAAATGTGTTGAAGTAACTATCCATGGTGGTAATCAATGGTATAATGCAGATGTGACAGATAGAGATTAAGCTGAAATACACTGGAATATTTCTAGAAGAAGTGATAATGGTACCTTTTGTTTTGAGACTGAGCCACAGGTCTCTCAGCAATCACAGAGTATTTTCACCTCCCGGCGTGTTTAATAAAAAAGGGGCCGCTGGTCAGTGCCCACTCTCAAAACAAAACAGCTTCATAAATTCTCTAGGTCTGATAGAGTTATGGCTTAAGTGAGAAGTGCTTTTTGACTGGATTTCAAAAGTGTGAGATAAAGTTCATAAAACATGCATGTTTCCACTATAAATACAAGTCTCTCATGTTGCTGCCTCACGTGCAGCGCAAGATCAAGCTTTTCAAATTAGGGAGAGAAAAAAAATATATATTTTGCCGGATGAAAAAGGTTTCCTGGGGTCAGTTTCACATAAAATCTCCTCTTAAATGTAGAGCAGTCAAGTAACCATGAAAGGTAATGTAAAACAGGCAAGGCACTGTGAGCATCCCCTGGTTCTGCTGGTGTCAGCACCACAAACAGCTGGCACAATAACTACCCCACCCCACTCACCACCATACCTCTTCTAAACACCGTGCCCCTCTCTGTCACTGCTCATATCCCTGCCAACGTTGTTAACAAATGGAAAAAGTGCAAAGAGGATACGATACACAACAAAGGCACAGAAGAACAGAAGAACCACATTACGTTCCCAACAGCATCTTTCAATGGATAAAGAGTCAATATTGTAGGTGAGTAAGTGTGGAAAATCTTTTAAAATGACCCTTTTAAGGTGAGTCTACATGTGAATAGAGTGGGTTAAAAAAACAATCCAACTGATGTTAAACTGAATCATCACCAGAGGATTACAGACATCTTTACAAATATTTTTGAATGGGGAAGTTGTATTTAAAAAAGAAGTCTATGTATGCAAATGAGGCTTTATTTACTAAGTCTATACATACAAAAAATAAAATAATTTAGAGAAAAACAGTGTTAAGAATAAGCCTCATAACTGCTGATCTAAGATAAGCTCCATATATGTGAATGACATTTCCACAAAGGGCATAAACAGTGGAAAGAAAGTTTATTATTTTTACTGAAAGTGAAAAACACTATTTGACACCAACTGGCCACTAACTGAAGAAGTAATTTCTCAATCAGTCTTTTAATGATATTGTAATTTAGTTGATAATTTCAATTACCTAGAATAGACACACCCAGCTTTGATTACTGCCAGCCCTGTTGAATCTAAGCATCGCTTAAATTGAACCTTTCTGGAAATAGGAAGTAGGCAAAAACGTCTCAACAAGCAGCAGTTTCCTACCAGCAGTCATTTTGGAAGAGATGAGAAAGTTAGTTGTTGAAATACGGCAGCCTGGAAAGGGCTAGAAAGCCATTACTAAGGCTCTGGGAATCCAGCAAACAACGGTGAAAGCCATCATCTCCAAATGATAAAAACTAGGAAAAGTGTGGATCTTCTCAGAAAAATTCAGCCTACTAACATTTTTCCAAGAATGCATTGACAATTTTGAGAAGTCACAGAAGAACCTTGACAAATATCTGCAGTTCTTGTGCACCTCAGATAAAATCAATTCTAATGATTCCAGATGCTGAACATAAAGGGGCAACTGGAGGCTTAGTTAGATCAGAAGGTCGAAGGTTTGAATCTCTGGACTGCTCGTGACACCTCTGAGGTACCCTTGAGCAAGGTACCGTCCCCACACACTGCTCCCCAGGTGCCCCTGATTGGTGGCAGCTCACTGCTTCACTTGGTGAATGTGTTAAATGCAGAGAAAGAAGTGTGCTGTGGCGTGTTCATACGTGACTGTAAGGGGCCACTTTACTGAAGGCAAATACCTTGATCACCCTCTAAGCCTTTTGTAATAATGTTCTGTGGACTAATGAGTTGAAAGTGGAACTTTTTGGAAGCCAGAGATCTCATTATATTTGCCATAAAGTTAACACAGCATTCCATAATAAGAATATGATACTAAAGGTCAAACATGGTGGTGGTAGTGTGATAGTTTGGGAATGCTTATCTGCTTCAGGGTCTGGGTAACTTCCAATAATGAATTCTGCTCTACAAATCCTACAGAAGGATGCCTCGTCAGCTAACAATGATCTGAAGCTCAAGTACATCTAAGTTATGCAACACAACAACAATCTGAACATCAAGAGCAAGTCTGCCTTGGAGTGGATAGAAAGAAACAAAATTAAGGTTTTGGAGTGGCCTCGTCAAAGTCCTGACTTGAACCCCAATAAGATGCTGTGCAGGACCTTACAGGGGTAGATTGTGCCCAAAAGCCTTCCAGTGTGGCTGAATTAAAGCAATTATGCAAAGAACAGTGGGCCAAAATTCCTCCACAGCGATGTGAAAGACTGATTTCCAGTTATTGAAAACATTTGGTTGTAGTTGTAACTGTTGAGGTGGCACAAGTTATTAAGTGGGGCAATTACTTTTTCATATGAGTAATAAAGGTGTTGCAACTTTTTTCTTTCAGTAAATGAAATTACTATTTTAAAACTTTTTTGTGGGCCCAATTGTTCTCCTTGTTTTCTATTACATTCCACATGGGGGTCTGAAACAATTCAATGTGTCAGATATGCAAAAAATAGGAAATAACTGAAAATGCACAGAAATTGCCTTTTTGATAACATGGTTTGTGGGAACTAAACTGTCATTTCTGCCTTAAAAAATCTCCACATAATACAAAGCCTTTAAAAATTTTTTCCTAGAACTACTGTGCACTTCAGGTAATAACCATTGTCCACTGTATGTGATTCAGCCACTTTACTAATCAAAACTTTAAAACTTTCTAAACTGGTGAACAGAAAGTGAACAGTGACTATGAATGCTGTAATAATAAATGTTACCTATTACTATAATAACAGTGTGAAATAGCACATGTATATGATTTAGGTTAAACCTTAAGTGCATAACTACCTCACCATCGATTAATGTGTACCTCATGAGGTTAACAAACAAGCACTTATTTCTAACAATATCTGATCTACAAAAATGCATTGTGTACAAAACAGAAAAAAAACATTGTTCTGATAATAACAAAAGTATATAAATAAATAAATTGGTAATGTAGATGAGAAGAAATTGGGTCATGGGCCAGTACATCTAAGCTATGTATTTAAGAGTTAGGAATGAAATGTCTCTTGATCATGAGCAAATTGTCCAAATGCTGCGTGAGAAACATTAGTATCGTGTTTAGGATCATGAGGATGCTCCACGGTGACCATGTGTCTGGGGGGCAGATCTCAGAGCAGATCAAGGCAAAGCTGCCAGCTTCTTGTGTTCATCTCTACTGCACCTTTCTCTTACACTGCCCAAACCCTCACACATTCTACTGTGTGACAGCTGCAGCTGACTGAAACCTCCTGTCGGCCTCTTTGCTGCGTCATTTGCTGCTCATCTCCAGAACAAAGTGTGGCGCATTTCTCATTAATGTGCTGTAGAGCTCTTTCTCTACCAAAGTAAGGGTTTTATATGAAGGATATATGACCACTCTCTAAAGCCAACAAAGAGCACATATGCTGACACCCCCTCCTGCGCCCCAAAAAGCCATATATGCTATTTGTTCTGGCAGAGTTTTGCTCATCTAGCATGCTGTCTGTGTGTCATTATGCAAGGCATGGACTTTCTGAAATACATTTAAAATAGATCATTTAGGATATACGATCATATTCCCATTGATTTCATCTCCACTCTTTATGTGTTTGGAAGTTTTAAGCAACTGTATATGCTCGAATGGGTAAACGTATGTCAAATCATATACACGTGTGTATACGTTTTGGGGATTTGAGGGAGTGTGTGTGCGAGTGTGTGTGTGTGTGTGGGTGGAGGGGGTGTTTGTGCGATTGTATGAGGTGGAGGGGTAGCCAGAGTGGCACCAGGTACAGCACTTCATGGGAGATGGAACACATTAGAGTGTATTATTGCTTCAGCATGTTTGAACCCACATATTTTTTCACTCCCACCAACTCCTATCGCAAGCACTTTGCATTGGAAGGGTTAGGGGTTAGGTTTAAATTCCGCAGATAAAAAAACCCCTCGACATTTATTTTCATTTGTGCTATAATTTGTGTGTCTATGTGCGCCTATGGGTCTACGTGTGTTCGTGTGTGTGTTCGCCTGAATGTTCATGGCCCTGCCGTGCGCATGGAAACTCAAGATAAACAGAAAAATACTGCTAACTAGATTGTTGGTGGTCGCATCTACAGTTAAACGTGATCTGCAAGCTTAATTTAGCAGTGGGCAAAAGCCTGATGAGGGAGAGAGGGGGAGAGAGAGAGAGAGAAATGAGAAGAGTTTGTTTTTGACGGAGGGCTGTGGGGATGGGATGGAAGAAAATAGCAAAAATGTGTGTCAGGGAGTTTAATTGCAGGGCCCCTAATCTGAAATGATTCAAGCCCACGTCTGTGAGGCAGACAGTGACTCAGACAGTCTGGACTAGAGGTTCGTCTCTGCCTTTGTCGGAGCTCTGATTGCTCTCATTTGGCACGTCGCTGATTCGCTCCAGGCTGTCCTGACCACTCTGGCCGGAGCTGTACCTGGCCGCTCTGGAGCTTCTGTAAGGGCTGGAGCAGTGTGTGGGTGAGTGGAAGGCAGTGATTCAAGGCAGAATAGAGCGAGCCGTGAGTGAGTAAGTTGGGTGTTCCAGAGAGAAAACCCCCGTCCTGCTCCCACCACAAGCGTCTGCGGGGCTCCTCCACCCTGACGTCAGCCTGTGGGTTGCCGCGGAAAGCCGTCACATGCAGCTAAAAGCAGCAAGTAAACACACCAAGCGCACCAAGCCTGAAAAATACAGGCTTACCAAAATACAACAACAACAACAACAAAAAAAAAAAAAAATACAGGCTCAAGTTTCATTCGCTTCTCTGTGAACTCCAGGCTGCCTTGTTAAGCAATTATAGTAATCAACACACTGTGTAAGTGACATACACAAAATAACATGCTCTTAAAAACTGATACAAATTATGTTGTTAGGGCCTCGTGTTCCATAAACAAACACAATTTGCTGTTTTAAATAACCATAAACCTCAGCATGATAAACTATGTTAACAAAGTTTTTAAAGTAAACACTTGTAATATTGATGTCTGTTTCAATTCCATCTATGATTTACATTCAGTGATCTGATTTTAGTCAGTTTTCAACATCTTTAGATTTAATGGACTTTTTTTAAATGCCAGCTTTACTCTGTGTCAAAATTTCATGATGACCTATACAGTTGGTCCAAAACAGAATCTTATTACACTAAAGTACACGTAATAAAAGTGTTTCAAATAGTTTGAAAGAAATGTATTAATGGTTATGAATCCAGTCAAAAACCTTAAAAATCACCCGTAAGCAGTTAAAACACATAACACGGGGCAGCTGGTGGCCTAGTGGTTAAGTATCTGCCCCTGCGATCAGAGGGTTGTGGGTTTGAATCCCAGGACTGCCAGCGGCACCTCTGAGGTACCCTTGAACAAGGTACTGTCCGCACACACTTCTCCCCAGGTGCTGCGTTCCTGGTTGTCCGCTGCTTCACTTGGTGAATGGGTTAAATGCAGAGAACTGTTTTTTGCTGAACAGACTGTGTACTGTGGTGTGTTCACATATGCCAAATGGACATTTTAAATAAAAAAGGCAACAATGAGTAGTGAAGGTCATTTTTATACCACAGACCTGGAGACTCAGTCATTGTGTTCAATCAAGAAACACACTTGTTCAGCTGTGCACAGCAGGATAGAGGCAAGATCATAGGACAAGGCTCCAAGTGTCTCTACGTCTTGCATCTGTCTAGACAGAGAATCTGGACTTTAAATATTCTTCAAGTTGACAAGAGAGGGTGTTAGTCATGTGGCCTGGCTTCAGAGGTCAGAGGACCCTAATCAGCAGACAACTAATGGCTCAGAGAAGACATAAGGGTGATGAATCAGAGGAACACAGTTTCAGAACAGTTCTCCTTATATCTGAACTGGTGAGACCATTGTTGTCTTCTACCTACCTCTTCAATGAGCACTTAAGAAAATGACTACACATTCATACCCTATATTAAGCAAGAAAAAACTTCACAACAAACCCCTACAAAAGAAAAAAAAGACTAAAAAGCACTTATGTACAGTACTCTGGATTAGAGCTGTTACACTTAATGAGTGTGAATAGGCGATGAAGCTGACAGGTATAATATAGACTGATAGAGAGGACAAAATAAAAACAGCTTTGGCTGTGCTTTGAACAATATTGATATAAATGTGGGCCTACTCTTTGATAAGCAATAGGTCCAAGTTGCCTTTTTAATGTATGTGTTATAAATAATTTAAGGTGTTTGTCTCATTATGAATTACCATTAAAAAATGAAAAACTCTCAGGCTATTCATAAAAAGTAATCTTGATGCACAGCGATACATTTTCTTTTCCTGTGAAGTTACTTCAGACATGAAGTTTTGTTCCAACAGCGACAATCATTACTTAACATTAAACCAAACGTCAATTAAAACAGTTAATAACACTTCGTAAGATGTTTTTTCAAGTTCATGGTTTGTTTCTGTGAATGCAGCAAATAATGTAAAACATTCTCTTTTGTCTCTATATTCTGTCACGGATATCATGTTCTGACCCAAACTTCAATAAACAACACACTCTCCCAACATCAAATAAACAAGATGAAAACAGGTCAGGACAAAGTAGTGTGTTAAACATTTTTAGAACAAACGAAATAATTCTAAATTAGACTGACAGTCCCCAGTCTCATCCATCAGCACAGACTGAAGGCCATATTTGGCTTTTACTGTAGAGAGATGGGATGCGTGCAGTGACAGATGTGGCGTCTTCATAGGCGGTAGCTGAAGGTTGTGTACATGTAATTGTGTTTGCTGACATGATATTGTTTCCGATCTGGTCCATGACGACAGAAGTGGTCTGGCCACAATAAAGTGGTGAGGAGTGTCCAGAGGTTCTGACCGAGACACTGGTCTACGTCCTCTCTCTAGGGCTGTCTGGCTGCTCAGCCACGGGCCGCCCCTGCGTCTCCCCACCAGCGTTCTGCCTACAGGCAAAGGGGGCGCTGCGGCCTCAGACCCTCAATTTGTCTCCGTTGACTTCTATTTCTGCCAGTGAGTCAGATTCACAAAAATCCCCTCATTTAAGAAAAAAAAAAAAGTGAAACGTCACTCTGGTGGCCTGTGTATGTGTGTATGTGAGAGTGTGACGGACTAAATTACATGGGTGATGAGGCTGAAGGAGCACACACACACACACATTCATACACAAATGTCCAGACAGCATTTTGACCAATAAAAACCTCTTTGAGCACAAAAATGGAAAAGAAAACATCCGTTTCTTTTGCAAGTGAGCCTTTTGGGTTTCTGACAAAAGGGGAAAGAGACAAAGAAAATGACAGAGGTGACTGGAACAAGTGTGTCCTCATCTGTCTGTCTGTCTGATTCGCTCGCTCAGTCCTCTCTTTCTCCTTTGCTTTCTTTCTCTTTCCCTCCTCTTCTCTCTTATTCTCTTTTTCTCTCACCCACTCCATGTCTCCCCTCCAAAAATGCTGGAAAGGCAGGAGATCTTGGCTGAGGCCAGACAGTTGGAAAATTGATTTTGTAGGATAACAGGATCAACATCAAAATTCACACGAGTAAGAAAATACACACGCTTATTGGTCCATTTCAGTAACAGAGTCTTATCAGGTTTTATTTATACAGATGTTCTTGTAGACAATGTTAAGATAAACAAATCATTTAAGATTAAAAAGAGATTATTTTGTGTTTGCACAGGTTTAACCGTTTTTTTTTTTTTGGGGGGGGGGGGGGGGGGAAAAAAAAAAAAAGGG
>JBBIGA010000007.1:16566561-16581447 GCA_037576975.1 Alestes dentex | reverse complement strand
GGGGTGTTCATGTGCAGTTTTCAAGTCGGCTTCTGGTATTTACCATAATTCCCATAGCACGTGAATGCAGCATAAGTACTTTCAAAATGCAACTGCTATTCAAAAAGTAAAACATGCCATGAAGAGATGGAAGAGATGTGAAAAGAGGAAATGATGTGGAACTACAGTGGCTTTTTAAAGAGGATTATAGCATTTGATCAGTTTATGATACCCACGGGTACAGTTAAACTAAGCATAGTGTCTACAGACACAACATTTCTTTATGTATGAGGTTTTCAAGTACTTTGCATTGTTGCCTTTCTGATTCAACATTCTGTTTTCATGTTTGTTCTAAAAGCACACTTGGAAAATTATTAAACTATATTTCTATGTTTTAAATGTGCTATACAAAGGATAGTTATTATTACTGAGTTGAGCCAGTGTCCAAGCTGACCACGAGTTTTACTTGAATTAACATGCTCACAGAATCAGTCATACAGGACTAACTTCCACCATCATAAAAATACAAATGGCCCATGGAGCCAAATAAATACACCCATTATTACTGCACAGTCTTAGGAAGCTGAAGGCTGTGCCAACGGGAATGTCAAACTTCGAGAATAATAATGTCTAACTAACTGTAGTCTACCAAATTTAATTACAGGCAATATAGTTTTAGCCTAGAAAGCTTAAAAGAAACTCAAGATTTGCACATCACATGCAGCAATTCCAATATGTCGTACATTAAAAATCTGCAGATTTACTTTAACTATCTCTCTCTCCCATACACACACTATCTCTCTCTCTGTCTCTTTCTCTCTCACACTATCTCTTGCGCTCTCTCTCTCTCTCTCTCTCGATATGAGCCCAGTCAGACCTGTGGCTGTATAAAGGAATCGTTTCAATACATTTTCAGTAGATTTTTAATAGATTTTAATCAATCTATTGCTGTAGTTTGAGTGATAAACTACATTTCACACTTTAGTGCAACGTTTCTACTGTAAAGCACAGCTTTGCTAGTGGGTGCTGTAACCGAACCAGTCCCTAAACAGAAAGAACATCTAATTTAGAAGAAAAAATGTTTCAGCTCTTAAATCCACAAACTGGCACCTGAGCCATGAAGGAAGATGACGGAGGCAGTGTGTTTCGCAGTCTGAGACACCATACACCTCTCCAGCTTCTGTATAACAGCCATGTCGACCGAGTGTCGTCTAATGGAGGGCAGATCGATCCAAATATCGATACCAACGTTGGTATTGATATTGACTGATACCAGTGTAATGAGATCGATACTTTACTGCCGCTTCAAGTGCCTCTCCAGTCACACCATAGACCACACTCCGCTCTTCCTCCTCCGGCTTGTGTTTTGATTTTGGACTGTCACGTGACTCAGCAGCGCGCGCGCACACAAAAACGGAGACGGAGCAGAGGAATGGCAGAAAGGAAGAGGGGCACTATTTTCAGGTGTGGCAATATTTTCAGGCCGAAAATTAAACAACGGCGATCTGTCTTGTTTATAAAAAGGCTGTAAGATACAGTGGCAACACTATATAAGCACATGGAAAATAATAACAAATAAAACACCGAGCTACAGACACGGAGAGAAGATGTGAAATATCCCCCGACTACCGACAGGGGGGCTTTTGGGAATATTTATTTGAACTCTAGGCTTTTGGAGTTGTTTAGTTATTTACAATTCATTGGTTGTATTTTCCCTAATTGTTTTTATATTGTAATAAATAAGTAAATAAATAAATAAATAAATAAATTTAAAAAATGACGACGACGGTAACAACAACAACAATGATAATAATCATAATGATTATTGCTGTTATTGTTATCTGGTTTAAAGCAGCTAGTTTTCTTATTTATGATCAATCTAAGCAGTTAATAACTCTGTGGTCTTTACTTCTTCTGTCTCTTGTGAGGGCTTATCTTCTACATTTGCTGCTATTTGGGACCCTGTTGAGCCGAGAAAGAATGAACTGTAAGCCTGCAAGCCTTTTCTGATAAAGTCTTATCCAGCTCTGTGCTCCAGAGAGCTCTATCATGAGCAGAGATTTAGTGGAATGTCTGGATCTACAATTCAGTTTAAACACATTCTGAACTCTTATCTTTAATAAACACAGATTTTCTTTTTTTCCCCCTTTGATTCTGGTATATTTCAGTTGCTACGCACCGCCAGACCACACATTCTGTGTCCTAAGCCTAACTTTCCACTATACTATCATTAAGAACCCACGGGCCTCATTGCCAATATGTGTGTTAGTGTATTACACATGTGTGAAACGAACAAATTACCTGTGTCAACATATGAATTCTCTTCCAGTGTGTGTTTATTCCCTTTCTCTTGGGGCAATTATGTAATGCAGTGGGACCAAATTATTTCAGCTCGCCAGACAGTTTTTAGACTTCATGGTGACTGTGTCGCTGACTGAGCCACATTCTCTGAAGAAGAAACTGTGTTTCCATATAGTACGGGCAGAAACAACAGAATCGGCCCGTGCGATTCTGAGTGCTAAGCAGCAACAAAAGAGCACTTGATTATGATTTATTTTTATAAGGATTTGTAGTTACTGAGTTACTGATGCTTGAGAAAAGAATGACTTGTCTTGTAAAATTTAAAATACAGTAAACATGGGCTATAAATATTAAAGTTGCATGTGATGAGATACTCTCTGGAAGTGCCCCCCCCTTTTTCATTTGTATGTGTCCTTTTTGTGATTGCGAATCAACCGACAAGCAGATCTAAACTACATAAATGGTAAACTTGCATTCGTCCTACCTTTATTAATTTGAACCTCGCAGTATGATAACCCCTCGCAGTATGATAACCCCTACAGTTATATTACCTTCTTCCACCTTGCCTGCTCTAGCAAACACAAGAAACCTACATACATTAAAATGAGAAAAGTAGCCCCAGAATAAGTAAATGCAATTCCATTACAGTCTCTTAGTATTGCTGGGCCTTTATATGTATGTCTGGTAAAAAGGTGGGTTTGAATAAAGTGCTGAGGTATTTATAGGCTGAGGAATTATTCACACATATGAGTAGCATAAAAACAGAGATCCAAGTGAGTTGAGCACAAAAAATCCCAGGATACTGAGCAGACAGTACTATAGCCTATAACACTGTTCTCTGTGTTTATCTCTGGAGTGTGGGAGTGTGTGCATGTGAGGTTATGCAGTGTATATAGTCTCTCTTAATGTGCTTCTTTCTCGTCGGCTGATGGAGTTGCAGGTTGATTTGTGTTTGCCACAACTGGTGTCTACAAGCCTTTATGTCTCCAGTGCTGCCACAGGATCCTTTTTATAACAGCCAATGTCTGAGCGTGGACTGTATGCCAATACAAACCTACAGCAGGTCCCTTTTTAACCCACCACTTCTCAGCAGCATCTGTGAGTTTACACACACTCAGGTTTGCCATCGTAACCTCTACCTTGGGCCAAACTGATGAGTTATATACACAGACTTTTCATGAGGGAACCAAGGACCCAATCCGTCTCCATTTAGGGGTCAAAATTCCCCAGTGACCTGAAGCCACACTCACAAACTCCATTTTCATTTGGCTTCAGCAGGGGAAGAAAAACGACACATACTGAGTCAGAGAGGACAACGATTGCTTCTGTTAATACCTGCTTCTGGTTTTATCATACTGGAAAGTCTGAGAGGGGAGGAAGACCACTATGACGGGTGTGATTTTTCAGCACACTGTTTTCTTTAACTTTCTTTTTATGTTGCCCTTAAAAAATGATCTCACCGGTTAGTCCCGAGGAGACTCTCATGGCACACCACTTAACACTCATCAATCAGTACTGATGAAAGACTTGCCACATTCGCACTGAGAATAGCGATGACTAAAACAACGAACCATTCTGAGTCAGGCCATTTCTAGGTAATTTAAATTTGCTGTTTTTAAAGGCGAGCTAGCCTCTAGATGGATTCTCACGGTTCACTTGATGCTGAGAGGGTAATCACAGGTCAAACTCTGCTTGTTCAAATCAGAGGAGACTCTCCTTACATTTGCTCTCTATGTATATTATAGGATATAACACTTAATAGACTGTGTAGGGATTTTGGGGAATAGAGAGCATATTTCACTTTATTGAAGCTGAGTGACACCTGGGTGTCATAAAGCAGACTTTGACAAAAATCAAGCTTGGTATATAAGAGAAGAACTAGGGATGTTTAAGTTCTCACTCTGAGCTTAAATAATTGACTTTACTGAGAAGCAGTCCTGCTCTAAGAAATATTCTCCAGTGAGGCCGGGTGTAGTCCTATGAGTTCTACTCTCTTCTTCTCAACAGATGATGCACAATGCACTCAGCCAGTTGATTATCTCAAGTGAAATTTTCTTTACTCTCTTCCAATTAAAGGTGCCATAAATAGTTCTTTGAATTATGCCATAGAAGAATAGAAGAGCCATTTTAGTTCCCCCAAAAACCACATTTGTAAATCATACGAGTGTGAAGAACCTTCGAAAGGTGTAAAGAACCTTCAAAGAACATAATGGTTTTTTTTGTTTGTTTTTTTTTAACCAATTTTAAGGTTCTTCCAAGAGTCATTTTGTAATGTGGAGGTTTTTTAAACTTAAAAAAGGTTTTCACAGCCACATAACTTACAAAATTGGTTCCTTTAAGAACCATCCATTGAAAGGTTTATTCGGGAAATAAAAAAAAACGGTCGTTCAATGGCCTCACTCAAAGATCCCCTTTCTGGCACCTTGATTTTCAAAAATATAAAATTAACCCTTATCCGGCTATCATTATAGGATTCCTGATGACTGAAACTGAATCAGTGGGAGTAATACTAAATCCTGCTCCGTTGCCCTAAGGCGGAGTTACACTAACATCAGTAGTGCAAAACCATTTACAGGCAGCATTCATGCACTCATGAGCAGACACTGATCATGCACCACATCATGCCACAAGGTAAGTGTTAATTCCATCACCTGCCTTTTGTTCTGCCCTGTTACATCTTGCATGGCACAATACACTTGCACCCCTTGACCAGCATGCTGGCTCCTGTAAAATGCAGGCTATGCTTTCATCTCTCATGTGGTCTGCACCAGCTTGGAACTGGCCGGCTGTATCAGAGCGGACTGCTGAGAGCCGTGTCCTGCCTCCACCTCCGCAGGAGCGTGCGCTCTTGGCTCCTCACTCACACCGTTTATGGCTCCACTTCAAAGCCCCCTACTGTAGCTCTGCCAGAGAGCACCACATAACTCAGCCAACATGAAAGTATGGCCCATCGTAAATTTTGCGAAAACCTAAAACAAATATACTGGAGCATAACAAGCTTAATAAGTAAGGAACAATGCCATGACTTCGTACCCATGCTCATCTGGAGCACAGAGTCAGCTGCTTTGTTTTGGCTTAATACGTTTAAGTGTATTTTCCGTACAAAACCAGTCCCGTAATTTCATACACCTACAGCACTGCAGAGGTATTAGGTTTTTAGGAATGCGCGTCGCGGGGCCAAGGAATTTTTTGGCGATGCGATTTTATTTTCTGGGTAGACTTTGATGTGGATCAACATATTCTCTGTTCTTTCTTGCGCTGCGGAAAATAAGAAGCATACATGTCAGCACAAAGGTCAAGGGCAGAACCAACTGTTACGATGAAGTTAGACTTTAATGGGAATGTTTTACTCAAAGCAGTAACAGTTAATGGATAATTAAGGGAGCAAAGTTAGTGCAGACCTCTATAATCAACTCTCTTTTGAGCTCACTGTGGCTGACAGTTCAGTAAACAACAATCCGTGCTAAAAGCACTGTGTGAAATTCAACATCAGAAGAAATTACACCGATCTTAAGCTAAGAAAATGAAATAGTGCAGCTTGTGTGAACCTTAAGGTATTATGTTAAATGAAAGGGAATGGCAATTAAATGCAATTATATATTATACGCTTTAACAAATACTGTATATATTGTGGCTACTGCCAGGTACATTCTTTTGTTTTCTCTCCCACTGATTAACACTAGTTGGGTAGAACTTTTGTGTCTTACAACACTGCAACTGTCTTTAACGTCTTTAATGCATGAAGGCCTGCTCTGTGTCATATTCGCGTGACTCCATGTTTATATGACCTCTCCTGGCTAACGTTGTGATAATTAAAGTAAACACTGGCAGTGAGTGCATGCTTGCCTTCATCAGCCCTGTTACTGCATCACCTCTATGACCTCATCCTTCGATCCTGCAGAGAGTGATCCCCCACTCTCTCTATCCATTCTCAGCTCTTACTGACTTTCCTGATGGAGACGTTGGGGAAGCACCTGCTTTCACCAGGTTGCTTATTAAGAATAGCACAGTCTCTCTCTCTCTCTCTCTCTCTCTCTCTCTCTCTCTCCCACTTCTCTGCCTCTCTCTTTCTGCTTGAGATAGGTTTCCATTACACTGAAAGGGGGAACCAATGTTTCCTGTCCTCTAAGCCTCCGCTCCCTCGCCTCTGCCAATTTCACTATTTTTGGAAAATGGAGGGCCAAAAGAAAACCTTTGCCGGGACGTTTGCACGACAGACCTGGACTCTGGGGTTGACTTTGGAGCACTGCAGCCCTCTGGAACTGATCTTCACACATTGTTTTGATGGACCTGCCATGTGGAATGAAAGAAAAGCAAGAAAAGAAGCAAGAATGCAAGAACAAAGAGAGAACCAGAGAAAGAAAAAAAGAATAATGCTGTGGAACCAGAAGAATTATGCAATACATATATATTGTAAATGTCATATTAAAAATCTTGTAACCTCTAAACAATTCTTTTCAGGTCTGTTTTTTTTTTTTATATGTAATTTGAAAACCATTGACATTATACAGTTTAGAAATAGTAAAAAAAAAAAAAAAAATAGCATTAGAGCATTATTGAATGTGTTTTCCTTCAACTCGAAAGTTTGCATTTCCAAGATGACAACGTTTTATAATGAAAGCAATGGAATGGAAATTCAGTATTATTATAATATAGATATATAAATATAATACACTATAAAGATCCAGAACCAAACAAACAGAGATTAGAAATCTCCAACCTTTTGAAACAAATTTCAAACACGGTATACAATATAAGTCTCATAAGGGACCTCCTGATGAGGCTTACTTTCAAATGAGAAATTAAAAGAGTGATGTGGTGTAGTCAAGACCTACTGACCCAAATTCATTCAATAAAGTTGCTTTGAGTTGCTGTGCAAGTTCAAAAGTGGAGATAAATTATCTTCCCTTCTCTTCTAAAGGTCATAGAAAGTGCTGCTGATATGGAGATATATACAAAGGGATCTGTGCTAGGTGAAACGCTATAGTCTCCAGGAGAGAGAAGGCTGGGTGGTTCCTGATCTAATTTGCAAGGCCTTTTCCACTCCACCCTCACATTCTGTTCCCAGATCATTAAACTGTGATGGCTCTTCCCAGGAGTCCAGTGCTCCCTCCTTCGTCACATCCCAGTCCTCGCACTCACCTCGCTTTGAAATCAGACACTGCAATGATGAAGTTATTTATTATTCTCTCCCCTCCCCACTCATCCTCCTTGGAAGGAAAGGAGATAGGGAGAGGGAGTGAAAAGAAAAGAGGGTTTTGTTAGAAAGAGTTATTAAGGTTATTGAAAGTCTCTCTCAATATAATATTTCTCCTCTGTAATATATATCCAAGCTCTGTGCTACTGAACACACACTGGTCCAATGCTTATTTTATCAGTTATGCAAATTAAAGGCATCCTAAAAGGACAGAGAGCCTGTTATTTCCACAAAATGGACTTTACTGTCAAGGCTGTGTTGTTCTGTTACTCTATGCGGATGGGAAGGATGTCACTCACCATGAAACTCGATCATATGCTACCCTATGCTTGATGTTTGCCTACACCAGGCATGTTAAGCTGTCCAGTGACAGTCTATTATTGCTGTACAAAAAGGAGCAATGTCTCTTTTGTGTAAGATTTCCATGAAAGAGTCAAAGAGACACCACAAGTAGTTATGTGTCAGCCAAGACCAAAATGATGAGAAGAGCCCTTTCCGGTACAGTAGAGATAAGCCATTGTGTCTACGATTTCAGTGCCAGATGAATTCCTCCTTTGTCGTTTTCATTACATGGTATTCTTGGTGTGCTTTGGTCTTTCAAGCATCAAATGTGGTGCTAGGGCACAATGGTCCCAGCTGGGTGACTTTGACTATCACTTTCCATCAGCGTCAGCACAGCAGCTGCTGGTGGAGATTTCCGGAATGGCATACCAGGATCTGCCGACAGCTCAGAGCTGCTATTCTCGTTGTCATCCAGGAGCGGATACGGACACTAAATGAGTTCGGGAATCTGACACAATATGAAGAGGACAGGTTTCTTATAAGCTGCGTGCCTGAAAACCTGCCAGAGAGAAAGAAGACCTATCCATGCTCCATCTACAAATGCGTTCTTTCATATCTACTGTTGCCAGGTTGGACAAGCTTTACAGAACATCAGCAAAACCCCTATTTGAGCTTATGAGAAACTGTAACAGTCCTGTCAAAATGTGTAAATTATTCAGACTGGGGCTCTACAGAGTTGTGTTAGAGCTGCATCAAAGAGTTATACAGTAGTTCTGTAGCTAAGCGAAAATAAGCAGATAACAACAATCACACAGGACTATGATAGTGGTAGCTCAGTTACACAACGAGGTGAGCCCAAATCTATACTCAAGAGTGTGTAACTGAGTTAAAAGTAAATTACTTTCTTTAAATGAACTGAAAATACTGATCAAAGAAGGACAAGAAAATAACATGGTTCATTTATAATGGAAGTTTACTGAAAAAATCCAATTCATTTTGGAACATTTCTATTGTGTCATGTTGCAGCCTGTCTCCAGGCCATGAAGGGAAGCGCAGACTTCCATACTTTTACTTTACTTTAATTTTGAAACGCAAATGGGCATGAGGGCCCAAACACAAACAAAACCTCAGGAGACATGACACGTTAGTAAGAAGCCAGTGGACCGATCCCAAGCCACATACAAAGGAACACTAAAATACGAACTCAAACACAGGAACCAATGAAAAGGAACCCTACTTATTACTAAATCCCTGGCCGGCGCCCTCTAGCGGCCGCTGCCCGGGACCTTACATATTGGTTCAGATATTGTGAAAGTTTAACATGCACACACACACACACACACATACATATATAGCATATGTATCTATGTGTGTGTGTGTGTGTGTGTGTGTGTGTGTGTGTGTGTGTGTGTGTGTGTTTATGTATAACATTTTGGTTTGGTTTCATTAGGTGGAATAGAAGACTTTGGTCAACGTCCTTTGAAGCCTTTCCAAAACATCAACTGAAGCTATGGAAGAATGAAGGTAAGGTCAACTAAATCATGTTCAAAAGCTGGAAAAGAAAATGTGTGAGGAAAACAGCATATCCTTCGAGAGTTTGTAGCACCAAACGTTTGAACAGGATCGCAGATATGAACAATGTGTTGAGAACTGCATGGCCAACTCTTCTGAAAAGAAGCACCTCTCTGTGGCAGTAAAGTGGATTAAGGTACTATCACAGAGATCAGATTCTTTGTGAAGCTCAGAGACTTATCTGACAGGAGACAGAAACAAAATCCCGGAGTGACTGTGAAGCCCAGGAAGCCCAGGAAAACAGAAAGGTGATTGTGCTAGAGGTTTAGAATAGAACATCTCATCCTTAGACGTACTCTGGGGTAAGGGTCTTATACACAGTGCATATGTGTAAAGAGTTTAGGCCAGGCCAGGTCATAAATCTCCACCTTCTGCATATGATGGCGGGAGGGGTGATAAATCTCTGTTATCGAGGTGTCAAAGACATATGATGTCCCTGGAGAGCCTCCTACTCAGCTGTGCACGCTCAAGTTAACTGTGTTTTATCACAGGGCAGTGAGCAGGGGCCGTAGGTCAGAGGGATCACTGGGAAGAGAGTGAAAAGCACTTAACGAATAGTAATACAAAGTGCAGGTGTGCTGGGTTATGATATTCTGATTATCCAGTTTCATGTCTTACATTAACATCTCGCCTTCAAGAAAGGATTATCGATGTGATATAGCTTATAAATTTAAAAAATAGCACTGGCTTCAACATTTTATAGTATCCTCATTCCATAGATCAAATACTTTCAAATTCTTTCAGACACCATCACTTTGAATTTACACCATACGAATCAAGTCCATGACAGTAAGCAGGCTCAAAATGTGCCAACAGCATCTGTTTATGGCAACAAAAGCATAATCATATGTTTTCAACTCTTCTGTTGTCAGGTAAGTCCTAGAAATCCTCATAAGAGTGCAGACACAGTTAGTATAGTGCAGTAGTTGCTTTGTATGTACTGGGCCGTAGAAGACGTACATCAGTGTGACTTTAAACACAGCAGTATATCTTTTTTGTTCACTTGCATGTATGTTTATTCAGGTCACTCATATAAATGGATATCTGTCTGGTTTGTACTGCAGTCACACAGGCATAAAAATAGACATTGTGATACAGTTAACTCACGATTTGGTTCAGTTGATGATTCAGGCTTTCAGTTCCATGAACTTTTGATATATTCAACAAACGAAAAGACTGAAAACAATTCAACATTCTCACTCCATATTTATAAAGAAAAACAAATGAAGAAAAACAATGACTCTGTTCAGTTGTGGCACAATTTGCTAAAAAGACTAGAGCTGGACGGCAGGAGGTGATGTATGACATGAATTTGCTGGATTGAACAGTATAAACAATGCAGACACACCAAATTGTCATACCCCCAGTATCTCATTCAGCTGTGCGCTGAAACATTAAAATGCAATTCAGAAAGCCAAGTGCAGTCAGAAAAGGCATTGCATTGTTTGAAAATACATGAAATAATGTACAAGGGAAAACACATTTCCAGTTTTATTCATATCATGTCATCATGGAAGTGGGCCTGGCAATATTTTACAAAAACAACGAATAAAGATGTGTTGGGCCTGTGAATACTTCTGTACTTTCACAGCCCAGAGGGAGTGTAAAGTGTTTGATGAGTTATGCACCTACAGCAGTATTTACAGCAAGCTGAGGAAGTGTTATAAAAGAAGGAAATGTGTTCTGGGGGAATAAATACATCAGGAAAACTCCATAGCTTCAAGGTCAGTGCATTAGTCAGTGTCTTCAGTAATGGTGTCAGTAAAGTTGTGAATATTAAATCCAGGTGAGTGTCCTTGGTTATTGCTTGTCCTCTTATGGGAACGTGTGTAGTACGTTTCTTGCTCTGTGAATAAAATAACATATTTAAGAGAACTGTTGCACTCGATAATTCTCTTCCTGTCATGATGTAAATTTACTATACGACGAGATCAAACACAAACAAAAGAATGCAAATCTCGACTGTATCAGTCCAGGCCTGGATGGAGACAGAAGGAAGTGATAGGTATTATAGTATGATGAATGAAGCAACCTCCAGACCAACAAACAGCATATGCTTTTACTTTACATACAAGAGAAACATGATTTGGCAAAGGCAGGAAAAGGCTTTTGAATATTCCTGTGTGAACAAGATGCTGACTTGAATTTCAGCTCCATTATTATCCATCTTTTGAGGAATCGGTAAATGTGTAAAAGCCATTCAGCTGGTGTGGAAAATGTGTGTGTTAAGTGAAGAAACAGACGTTGGTACTGTTCCAGAGTCATATAGAACATGATCCTGGATGAAGGGATTCGGGGGTGGGGGGGTGGGGGGGTGGGGCGGTTGGACCGTGGGCGTGTGCGCGTGTACACATTTATGTGGGCATTTGTGTATGTGGGTTTATGTAGTGTGTAAGTGTATGTGTGGGTATGTATGTATAGCTCTGTGTATATCTACCTTGACTTCCAGCAGCCATGAGGATTTGCTGACTGCAGCTAGATCTACATCTGTGGGAACCAGTGGCCCTACTGGGCTCTCATGATAGACCTGTATTTAATACGCCTCACCTGCACAGCCAGGTGCTTTGAAATGCTGTTATTGTAAAGAAAACCCAAGTCCAAGGTCTTCTCAGTGATCCTTGTGGTCACAGTGGACTAACAGAAATGGACTGTAAAGGTCCACAGGTGAGCAGATGGTCTTTCAGAATGGCCACCCATGTGTATAGGATAGGAGCTGGTGTTTCCATATGCTATAATACTGAATGCTGAACCAGGGATTTCATGTTAATGCAATACAGCATGGTTACAAATCATATGTCGAACACCCACAACTACAGTCTGTGTCACTAGTCCCACCCCCCTCCCCTGTTTTCATTTGGCAGGACTTTCTGGATACATTTCTGCAGTGCACACAAGGTATCATGTTTTCAATTTTTTTTTTTTTTATCTCATTGCGGCCACATTTTTTCTCCATTCAGGTTTAATCCTATTCTGTAATCTACCCTTCCCGCCTGGTCTATTCCTCAAGTAATATCTGAACACAGAATCGCTGAGTGTAAACTTAGACATCCATCACAGACATTTGCACAGGAATAAGTTAAAATTGCAGTTGCTGGTCAAGTATATTCTGCCCCAACCAATCTTGGCCATCTTGGCTATAAAAACAGCTCTTTTGTAGCCATTTGGTAGCAAGAAATGTACCAGGCCAAGTGGACAGCAGGCAGTCCAAGTGAAACAGTTGTTTACAGCACGCCATGATTCATTTACAAGAATCATTTACACATTTTCTTTGGATGTAGTTCCTGAAATCTTTCTGGGGGAAAAAAAAACAAGCAAACAAATCTTTTGTATATGGAAACATTTTCTGATACTCTATTTACTATCAATTATAATAACAGCTAAAAAAGCAATAGTTCAGCAAAAAGGCAAATACTCATATTTATCTCAGGCAGCCGTTTCAGACAACACCAGAGCGGGTATTCACAAGGGAGTCATAAATTATAGGACAGAGTCTTAAATCTCACAGAAAATGTCTGTGCAACCTCCATGACAATCTAGATGTAGTTTGAGCATGTCATTTAATATAAATAATTTGGGTGATCATTGACCATTGTTTGTTAGCAATATTAGCTTCCTAGCCCCGGCAATAATCTGAAGAGGCAAAATTTGGACACTAAACATGGCTGATCGACTACATATGTGGTCAGTATAAAATTGCGTAAATGTTATTCTTCGCCAGAGTATACTTTTATAATATTTCAGAGTATGTGTGTGTGTGTGTGTGTGTGTTTGTGTGTGTGATGTGTAGGACACATGCATACTCAGGATACAGTGATATGAATTTCACTGAAAGGAATCTGGTTGTGGAAGACTGCATGGCTGCATTTACTCATGCAACCCATAATTTGAATATACTGTTTCTCCATGACAGCTGTAGGACTACAGTAGGACAATCCTGGATCAACATATGTGTGCAGACCTTAAATACTTGAGTGATTCATGATAACAGTGTGGAGTTGCTTAGTGTCCAGGCTGCTGCTTTCTGGCTTTCATATACTCTTTCAGATTTTCCTAGATTTGGTCCACAGCGGCATCTACCAGTGCGTGGAGGCCCAGTGAAGCCTCCCTTCCCTAAAAGCTGAAAGATATATTCTCTTATCAGTTCAGATCGGTTTACCGTAGCTGTGAGTATTTTTCACTGCAACAACCTGATTTATCTTCATGACCTCCACTAATGACCTGCCCATAAAGGGCTCATTCATTACAACTGTTATGTGGTTGGTGCTTTACAGAAAAGAACATTTACAAAGTGAAATTATTCATTTCTAACATTTTGTTTGAAAATAGAATGCCCCACTCTTAGACTAGATCAGATGTAGCTTTTGTTAAGAAATCAAGCTAATATTAGCATGGTAACAGATTTGTCTGTTTTTTGTTCAGACTACCTAATCATTAGCAACAACAACACAGCATAACCTTTTAATCTGGAAACTCAACACTACATAGTAACGTAGATTCATCAACGGGGAAACCTAAGGATCTTCTAGTCCTTTAGTCATTTCTATTTAAAGTCATTTCTTTTTAATAGAATCTGCTTTGAATGTAAACATGGCAAGTACTGAAGGACTGCTTTACTTCATTATTGGGTTTTGGTTGAAAACAATAGGGTTAAAATCGTAAAATGTCCAAGTACAATTATCCAATCAAATTTTTTTTTACGGTGGTATCTAGGTAGATACAACCAAGTGAGCTCTCCCATTTGTTAGGCCTTTTCTAACCGCCAAAACAATTACAAAGTCACAATGTAATTAAACCAGTTATGGACGTGACTAGTTTTGTGAAAAACACTAGTCTATGTAAGGACTCTTGACTGAAGTAGTCTCTGTAGAAATGCTGCATGCAAGATAAAACATAACATGTGTGAATGCGTGTTCACACAGAGGTGCTAACAGAAATGAGGCGTGGTTTTCCTTATTTTTTAATGTGTTTTGACATATGGCCTGGGTGGAATAACTAGCTTTAATAATCACAAATTGCTAGTTTAAATGGCATTTTTACTAGTTGCCTGTAAAGCTTGTTGAAGCTCACAACAGTTGCTTTGAAAGGAAATACATAAACGCTGCCGATTTTTAGAACACCCCAGTGTTTCAAGCTTTTTTTTATTGAAATTCAAACAGTTCAAGTCCAGTGAATAGCACGAAATGGTACAAAGGACAGTGCTGAACTGCGAGAGGTTTAAAAATGGTAAGGTTACTCAGAAGTGGGAAATAATTCTGTAGCGCCATGCAGGACCCTCTGGTATGTGCCTAGTTGGTTGGGTTCATCCTACAGCAAGACAGTGACCCAAAACATAAGTCCAAGCTCTGCCAGAACTACCTTAGAAGAAAGAACAAGACGGTAAGCTGGAAAACATGGAGTGACCAGAAGTCTCCAGACTTAAACCCCATCTAGCTGCTTTAGGATGCACTGGACAGAAGAGTGAAAGCAAAGCAACTTATTAGTGCCGCTCACTTATGGGAACTTCTGCAACATAGTTGGGAAGAACTTTCTGCAGAATGAACAATGAGACATTGAAC
>JBBIGA010000007.1:16518148-16565792 GCA_037576975.1 Alestes dentex | reverse complement strand
TCAATCACTTATTGCTTCCATTAACTGGCTGTCAACAATGAGCTCTTGTGAAAGACCTGCCATCCAGACACAAAGGCAAACACTTGTATTTTCATTTGTTCTATTTAAAGTTTTGATTTATTTTTCCATATCTTCTAACTGTCTAATTATCCTGTTCCCACCTTGTGTATGACATACTGAGCAATTTATCTGGCATGTGAATAAGGCAAACAGCCTCTGCGTGCAGCAGTCAGGTGCAATGGCCTATGAGTTCTGTTTTTGTCTTTTCATCTGTCCTTGACTCACTCAATCACAGTGACATCATTCCTCTTTTCCCTCCATCCGTATGACAACACGCCCTCACACGGCTCCAAACAGGCCAAGCGCTAGAAGTTCACTCTATAAAGGCGATCTCTCACCTTGGACGTGGCTCCTGAAATCTTTCTCAATATTCTTATGTCATCACCTGCTGTGCGCTCCAGAGCTGCTGTGGAGAACCGGCCCTCCGTCCAAGTTATCACAAGAATGTGGGATGTGTGTAACGAAGCGATGAAAGGCCACATTGAGCTCATTTCAAAGTAAGGACACCGAAGAGAGCATTAGGTATGATGCAAAAATGCATTTAACTTTCAGCACTATAGCATACACATCTGAGGCTCTACTTAAGATCTGGCACCGAGAACGTCTTATTTGTTTACATGTGAAGGTTCTCACATAACCTGAGAGTTCTCACTGCTCTTCCTCAAGGACTGAAAACAAGAATACATTGAACTCTATTGATTTAACTTTGTGCATCATTTCTTTAAGACTAGTGTATTCAAGAAAAGTCTATAAGCATAGTGTTTTTTTCAATTTATTTACTTTGGTTGCCAGTTGTTGACATACAATTTTATGGAAAAGATTTGGATCAAGTCTGTTTTTTCCATGATTGCTTCCAATACTCATCTCACTTTCTCGCATTCTGCCAAGAATTCATATGGGACAAAATTAAATGCATTGTTTAGCATGCATCTCAGGCACATGGTTCAGTTCTCCTATATTATGCTCAGTTGTCCATGACTTATTATTTACTCTTTTTGAATGCTTTTTTTTACGTAACAGGCGAGAGAAACAGTGACTGTCTCATTCCCTGAACATTGTTGACATACAGAGGATGGTGATGGCTTTGCTGAAGCAATGACATGATGCTGGTTGTTGCAACACTGGAGGATCAAAACCAGAGAGCAGGGTGTGGGTTTGGCTCAGAAAATCATCTCCCACCCTGTTTTTTTTTTTTTGTTTTTTTTTGTTTTGTTTTTTGGTGTTTTTTTTACTGTTGGCCCCTGGGTCTCAAATTTGCAATCAACGAGCCCACGAGGGAGTCCATTGTGAAACTCCTGGTGCTGTTTCACAGAGGTACTACTGCAACTGCATGCTTTTGCATGTCCTCATGCACAGTTCCTCTGTCCACTGGCCATGCGCTGTGGGCCGCCTTTTGAGCAGCAGAGAGACAAATAACCATCATAAAGACCTTTCGGCACACGCAGAGCCTGTGTGTGTGCACTTAGGGGAGGATGGGAAGCTCGTGATCCCTTTTTCCAAATGGCAAAATTACTGTCACCAGCAAAGCTGCTGTATTGGTGTTCAGGGAATTATTATTGATGATGGCGGCCCCGAACAGGAAAGTAGAGTACACGCCAAGCCAGTGCACAAAGAAACGGATTACGCTCTGATATTGCTACCCCACAGTCATGAGTCATGCTGTCACTTTTGCTGTTGTTTGTTTGCATTTTTGCGTGGTTAGGGATTGCATGCTTCTTGCTGATGTTTAGCATTCCCTGCTGCAACAGCTAAATGCACAAATGATAAATATTATGAACACTGAGTTATTGTTTGGCCGGGTTTGGCTTGTTGTGTATATACACAATTAGAAAGTATCAAAATATTCCTTTGAAAACAAAAACGTTCGGTCCTGGCCCAGATCTGAACCCACGTACATTTTCACACCATTATCGACACAGCTGGGCTGGCATTTAATGCTCCGAGGTTGGGGAAACAGAGGCCCTCCAGTTAAAGGGGTTAACGCGAAGCATATGGCATGTCCAAACACAGTGAGTTATGTAAATGCAAATAATGTAATTAATGTCTTGTTAACAATGTGGAAAATGAATGTAAAGCTACTTTTCATGCCTCTCATTTAACGCTACATGGCTCCACTGACGTCACTTTTTCTGAGCCTTTGAATTTCCTTCTCTTCAGCACTAACAGAAATGGCCCCTAAATCACTGAAGCTGCACTTTCCTGTTGAAACGGTCTCGGCACTAACAACAATAACAAACATGTTATTTTCAAATCAACTTAATTAGTGGTTATTAAAAAGTTCCTTTCACACTAATGATTGGTTTAATAATTTATGGCTTACGGGAGCGGGCTCTGCCAAGCATGCTGTCAGGACCCAGTAATGGTTTCTTTTCTTCCTTTCTTTCCAAAGCGATTGCCTCAACTTCATCTGATCTGATGTGCGCTGTGAGGAATGAAGACAATACGGAGAGTGCTGCAATATCTTTACATCATTGCCTGATGTTTTTATTCCCCCCCTTTCAGGATCTGGAGGAAAGGAGAAGCTTTATGATGCAATGCTATATTGCAGTGCACTCGCATATGTGTGTGTGTGTGTGTGTGTGTGTTTGTGTATTCCTGCCAAAAGAGTTCATCTGTGAAGAAGGGGAAAGGGCAATTCAAATGTGGCCAACACATTAATACTATAACAACACATCTGAGTAGAGCAGCCTAACCCTATACAGAAATACAGACTCTGTGAGTTAATTGAAGTAATGAAAAAGCAGTCTATTGAAAAACAACTCATATATTGAAGTATATGAAGCAGATGTGGTATTACTTGAAAGAGGAATGTATAAATTCATAAAAAGTGACTTAGGTCCCTAAAAGTCCATGCTTATTAAAGTGTGAGGCTTATTGTCCAGTAAATAATGAAGTAAAAAACGATATTAACCTTTGTTAAGTGCTAGGAATGTGTCAAAAAAGGGTTACAATGAGTTAATGAAATGGTTCTGGCCATTTAGTACATCGAACACAGGAAATGTGACCATTTACAAGAAAAGTGAAGGTTGTATATGTTTGTGTGTGTCTGTGTTTTTTATTTGTTTGTTTTTGGAAATAGGATATACTATATTCAGACTGCAGGGATGTTGGGCAAAGCTGGGATAAGGTTAAGGTTAGGCTCTGGTTTAGTTCTAAGCTTTTAGAATACACATACTTATAGGTAATAGGTACTTGTATGATATATGTATGGTGTATGTCTTGATATCGTATATAAACAAGCCTGTGTGTGTGTGCATGTGTGTGTGTGTGTGTGTGTGTGTGTGTGTCTGTGTCTGTGTATGTTTCTGTGTGTGTGTTTGTGTGTGTGTGTTCTGTTTGTGTGTACTTATGGTTGTGTTTATTAGCAGTGCAGTGGTGAAATAGAAGGTTAGTGTGAGGTGCTCTGCAGGGGAGCGGCAGAATAAGAGTCAGGCTCTCTCTGTGAGCTGAGTGGAGACTCCATGGCCTCAGTGAGTCAGTGTGTGCTGTTTTTGCCCCTGAGAGCCCTTGCTTCCCCCCAAGTTCCCCCCAGGCTAGTGAATGCCCCTGGGCAACTCAGAGGAACAAGCCAGGCTGTGTGTCACGGCCACTGATGTCATCTCTCAGCAGAGATTTGAGAAGCACACGGCTGTAACTTGTATACAGGGCATGCACTGTGTGCCATGAATGGAAGCAAACATGGTGGAAGCCTCGGTGGTATGTTCGTCAGAAGAGAAAAGGAGAGATCTCAGGCTAATTGAGTGTGCAGTTGATGACACAATGAGATGAATCCATGATTAAACGTGTTTTGTTTAAGAGAGGAAAGAAGGCAGCATAGACAAGGCAACCAGAAAACGAGCAAGAAAGTAAGCTTTAAAGAAGAAAAAACACAGTTCAGTGACAGAGCAGAGGACCTCATCAGCTAAAACAGGCATGATGGTAGTGGAGTAAAAGAGCCCTAAAAAGTCAAGCATGTAATTAAGTAGTACAGCAGATTCATTGTGGGAATGTGTCGAATGTGTCAGTATTTCATCATGGAGTTCTAAACTGCCGACTGAATCACTTGTGGTTTATTAACTGCATTACCTCAGTCTTGACTTGCAGCTCCATTGGTAAGTCATACTGCATCCTAAACCATATCCACATGTCTTGATAAAGTCCTGGTTGTGGTTTCAGTGGTATGAGATGACTTTTGATGAGTTTACTAAAACATTTGTTTGACTCCTCGTGTTTGTTAGTCCTGTAGCTCCACTGCTAAACCAAAGAAGCACAATCCGGACACCAAACATGTCTTGGCTGGTCCACTACATCTGAGGTGAATGAGACATAAAGTAAATTTGATTTTTCTTGATTTTTACTTTAATAGATTAATAGTATGCCTAGAGTTCAAGGGGTCAATATGTCTTTGTTGACCAGAGTGAGTGAGAAATGCAAAAATCAAGTGTGAGTTCCCTGTCAGAGGCCAAGCACAGCACAGAGGTGAAACGGCTCATATGATCTGTCTCCTGTATCAGAGAGAGTGTGCATTCACGTCCTGGCATGATTGCTTAAATGTTTTCTCTCACTTTCTTTTTTTTCCCTTTTTTTCTTTTTGTCTCTCTCCTTTTCATCACCCCACCCAGCATGATCACAAGCTGCTTCAGGAAGGGATGCATGCCTCATTGCAAACTCTTATTTCACTCCCCCATCTCAGCACATGGGGCTAAAAACATAAGGGAGTCCTGCTGGAGATAACGCCACTTTGGCAGCTCTCTCTCTCCTTCTCTCTCTCTCTCTCTCTCATCTCCGCCCTCACCTGCATGCTGTTCGAACCTCTCTCATGCGTCTCATTATATCACACCTTATGTATCAAATAAAAACACCACTGAAGCATCACAATACCCTTCACCACCCCGCGAACCCCCACAGAAAGAATGCATTCCGGCTCTGGGTATAAGGCCTTTACACTAATGGGCTGTGAATAGCTGAATAAGAGCATCACACATTGAAAGTGGATTTGCCCCTGAGGCTACACTTGCCCTGTTGTGCCAACAGAGCGAACAAAACATTTTATTATTTTATTTATTAAAAAAAAAAAACATCACTGGTCTGTGTCAAATGGTAGCACCATCTTGATCAAGCCCAAAAGAGAGAAGAGAGGGACATGATGGCATAACATGATAGACCCACAGTGCAGAGAGAGCACACCTGGCACAGAGATACACACACACACACACACACACACACACACACAGACACACATGCACAAACGACTGCCCTGCTGAAGATGAATATATTCTGAAAGCCAGAATTTCTAATTACCCCTCTCTAAGCACACACACCAAATTCCTTGGAACTATACTTCTGCTGGGTAATTTGTTCTCATCCCTGCTGCATAAAATCCTGTAGAAACTGTCTTGGGTGGTGTCAGAGAGTTCAGTAAGCTTTTTTTCCTCCCTTCTAACTGATTCCCCTGAAGTTCAGTAATGCCGTCGTAAGAATTTCGGTGTTTTATTTCTGCCCTGAAACCGAAGAACTGATGCAGTCAGCATCGTGTGGGAAAAAAATCTCCCTGACTCTTGTCTGTTTTCCCTTGTCTTTCCTTTTTCTTTTCTTTTTTTTAACCTTACTGTTTGGAAATACAGGCCATTTGGTACGATATGGAAACATCAGAGCCATGGTAATGGGGGGGCAAAGGGTCACCAGATTGCAGAGGAAGTAACCTGCACTTATCGCGGGGTGGCCGCGACTCAAGCCGCGCCAGAAGAAGTTACTCAACTGAGTTAACAAAGTTGGAAAGTGTGGCTATTGTGGCCAGGCATTTCATGTTTGGTTAGATTTAAATGATCTCCAACATGTTAAATTCATCATAGTTAAAATGAAAAGTAAGACACAGCAAGAACGTGCAGTCACTTTTTCCATTCTCTCAGTCCTACTGAGCTCAGTTTGAGCGAGCAAGAGGCATGTTGTGTTGAGGATGAGGGAGAGAGAGAGAGGGAGAAAGAGAGAAAGTGAGAGAGAAAGAGAGAGAGAGTACAGTCTGGCCTTATGGGCTTACTGTAAAAATGTCTCCTGGCTGTAAGGAAGGAGCAGTGATGATGCTAGATCAGTACACTTTCTCTACTTACATCTTTTACAATTTCAGTCCAGCTGGTTGTTGATTTGGAATGAAACACAAGAAAACAGAGCTAAAATACACCTACTGTCCAAAACAGAAGGGTTTTGTAAAGTAATACACTGTCTCTGGTAACTACTCTTTTTCTTTCTTTCTCTCTCTCTCTCTTTCTCTCTCCCCCCTTGCTCTTGCTGCTGTATGGTCTCTTCTCCTCCTCCTGACCTCCCTTTCCCCTTTCTCTTCATCCTGTCCGCACTCCCTGGCCCTGTGTCCATGCTGCATGCCTCTAATGCTTGCCGCATGTGGTTTTATATGGCCTTATTAGAATTTATATCTAACAAGTGTTTCCCCGCGATATGATTCATCTCCTGCTGCACGCTGGATATGTGGCCTAATGCAGCTGGAATGGGCCGGGAATCTCCATGGCGAAGGGAACCTCAGGTAATATGCCAGCTCGATCCGTTAAAAAGCAGACAAATAAAAAGAGGCTGTTAAAAACGGGACTGTAACGTTACGCGTAGTAATAACACTAGCTGGTAGCGTCCTGGGTGAGGCACTCATACTTTCCACAGCAGGCGGTAAGAGAGGGAGTCCAGCGTGGGTGTTTCTGTGAGAGAATGAGAGAGAGTGACAGAGAGAGAGAGACAGAGAGAGACAGAGAGTACAGAGATGAAAGAGAGAAACAGAGAAAGGACAGAGGAGAGTGTAGATGAGAGAGAAAAAGCAATAGTGGAGAGATGGGGAGGGGTTAAAGTAAGGTTAATTATTGCTTGCTATTGTTATTGCCATTGTTGTTGTTATTATGCTATTGTGGGTACAATGCTTTGGCAATACTATACCTAATACAGCGATACCAATAGAACTATCAGGCAGAGAGAAAGTTAGAGAGAGGGAGAAAGGGAGAGAAAGAGAAAGAGAGAGAGAGAGAGAGAGAGAGAGAGAGAAGAAAGTGATACGAATAGATCAAATAACCTCAAAAAGCATAGAGCAGCTTTAGTCCTTCCCTGATCTCCTTAATCTCTGCACTGAGCACACGGTGGTTAATGTTACCCAGCTGTCAGAAATATCTGACACATGGAGATGTGACACACACACACACACACACACACACACACACACACACCTACAAACACACACACACACACACACACACACACACACACACACACACAAGACCCCTCCAATAATGCCTGAGCATGGACTCATAACCCAAACACTAGTCATTTTGTCAAATTATCCTTGAAAGTGCATGACATTAAAAACACGAAAAACACATCTGCTGAGCCATTAGCGCATCTCATTGATGTGCATAGCTGTCAGAGGCCTCTAGGCATGTCCGAACACATTTCCACAGCCGATTATAAGATCATTTGTCCATATTTCATGCAAAAATAAAGGAACAACACCAAACTGTGGGTGTAATGTTCTCCCGCGACATCCCATAGTAGAAAGGGAACACTCTGTCCAGGATTACGAGGGGCTGGGTGATCAGGTAGCACCTATAGCCGGGGGGGTATCTCTCTGCATGTATGTGTGTGTGTGTGTGTGTGTGTGTGTTGGGGTTGTTGTGTGGAAGCACAGCAGGTGCCTGCACGTCGGCTAGCACATTAAGGAGAGGCGACAGCCTCTGATCTGGTGCATAGATAGACTTCACACGCTATGCCGGCCTGATCTTCTTTCAGCAGACACTTCTGTCACGCAGGACACCCTCTCTCCTTCTCTCTGTCTTCTGTCCCTCTCTCATCTCTTTGTAGCCTTGTCTTTTGGAGAGGATATTGGCGCCAGGGCTGGGTGACCGACTCAGCTTTTTGTCTCTAACTTGATATTTTCTGTTGATCTGAGACCAAGTTTGAGGTTTCTGATTACAGTGGTCAAGGTTGGAATACAAATGGGGGCTGGGAGGGAAGCGTGTGTGTGTGTGTGTTGGTTGGTGGGGGGTGGGTGAGTGAGGGTTGGTGTAGATTTAAATAAGCGCAAATTGGCCTCCTACCAACCCCAGCTGATTAAGAGCAAGCAGAGAGAAAATCCAGAGTGCTTAGCTAGGCCCTGAGCCCATAGTAGCCAGAGTAGAAATGTTTTTTAATAAATTAGCCATTATTGTTGTAGGTCATATTTGCACATTGTTTGAGGTTTTGTACCTTGCATAGCTTTGTTATGACCTTAGCTTACTCTTTCACCTTCAAGGTAAAATGTACAGCGGATGCACCACTCCTATCACATAATTCTGTTGAGAGAGAGAGAGAGAGAGAGGGAGTGAACATGCATTTTGAACTGCCATTCCTTTGGCAGTCCGGGGAACTCACATAGATACTTTGTCCTTAGCCGAGTCAAACATTTAACAAATTAGTTTACAGAACATTTCCTGATATGGGCCTCACAAATGAAGAGGGGAGTAAGAAAATGTCTTCTTAGCTGTAGTGAATGAAAAGCAATTAAAACTAAACTCCAAGAACAGACTAAAAGAGCGAGCCTAAGATATAAGGGCAGGTAATGTCTATAACTATAATATTATATTCCCCACAGTAATAGGCCCAAGCAGTGGTTTGTTTCCATTACTCCATTAGTCTTCTGCTCATGTCAGACTGTATGATTTGAAATACTTGACTGTACACACTATTATTGGCAAACAGTCTTTATGTGCAGATGTATTCTCAAACTGGGGATGGGAACAACAGCCACAGCCAGTTGCACAGTTTCTGTCCCTATGCCAGAGAGCAGGAGCAGTTAATCCTTGACCCGACACACTCCACAACCAAATGACTTCAAAAATCATTTACGACCTCCAGATTTGTCCATGTGGCTGAGGGCTCGCCTTTCGACAGTTAAAATGCTGCAGCCTCAACCTTGTTTCAAGTATAAGTGTATAAGGCAGGCCAGGGGTGAGGAGTCATTTAAAGAGTCAACATCGAATCACTGTGCCCCACTAAATGCGCTATTTTATTCATGTTTTTACGGTGGCAACATAAAGTGAAACAAAACATTGTCCAGTTCAAAAAATTAACACAGGAGGGTTTGCTTGCATTCTCTTTGTCTACTGGCTATGTTTTGGGGTTGACCTCTATGTTGTGGGAGGATAAATCAGCAGACAGATTTCCAACATGGATATACACTTGGTGGTTTTATGTAGAGATGTACTGAAGCTGTTTCACTCATCGTTTGCTTGGTTGCTTTTTTCTGCCACGTGAATGCAACCCCTGCCCATTCATGATTTTCGGATTTCCCACTGATGGTTTAGATCTGGCGCCGAGCTGATTCAAAGTGTGTACAGCAGAATAGCAATACAGCAAACACAGCTAGGCTGGGTTTTAGGTTTCTCCATTGTTTGCACTGATGTTTCTATTGTTCTTTTGACATACTGCCCGTTTGTCTCCAGCAAAGAGCCAAAAATATAAACTATGAGCATGGACACAAATTCAAAAGGGCTTTTCAAATCACTTGAGATAACTTTGGTTTGATCGTGGGATGGTTGTAGAAAAAAAATCTGTATAATATAATAAAATACATCTGTATAATATAACCTGTATCCCATCTAATCCCACACTACTGCTATCATATTATCATTGCAAGCTAAAGTACAAAGTGGCTGCATGCAGCACCACTTAGCCAAACAGGTGGGCTAAGAGCTCAATTCACTGCCATTTACTTGCATCAACATCTACATACAGTTGCAATGAAAAGTTTGAACATACTGCATCCCCATAAACATACTTACATCATGCCATTCCCTTTATTTATGTACTGTTATATTTTTTATTCTATTACTGCTTTTTTGTGGTAATTTTTGCACAATACCTATTGTTACGCAATACTTTGCACCATATGTATTACTGTTGTTGCCTACCTCATATACATGATATTAGTATTAACTGTTAGCATTACTGTGTGTTCTTCTGTTTAACACTGATATATGAATAAATATGGCTATAAGGTCTATCTCTGCCTGTAGGTACACTTTGCTTAGATGGTTTTACAATCAAATTGCTGTAAGTTTGTCATGGCCTCATGATGTTGGTCCCTGTGGGGTCTAGAGTGGACATTTGCACTTTAATGTACCCAGTGTGACTCAAGCTGAACCATTTCTGAATCAGATTAGCAAAAGGTGCTTTTTAATTATTTGTTACTCATGGCTCACCAGAGAGCCAGGATTCCACCTTCTCAAGATGTGGTAGCACATGTTTCCTCCAATAAGAGAAGTCAACCACCACATCTTTCAATTCGCTGCTCTCACAACATCAGCAGTCACTGAACGGGGAAGCTACGTTAACAGATGAGTTAACAGACACCTTTGGTTGACATCGCACTGATCAAGAGACCACCATGCATCATTTCACATTAGTCATGACCATATTAGGAACCTCTAATCCATGATCGCATTCTCTATGAAAAAAATGCAATAGTGTTTTAAAAAAAGCAGCTTTTTCGTGCGGCAAACTAGTTTAAACAAAGAGATCCTATTATGGTCATAATGCTGACTACAGAATGACAGCACTAGGGAAATACGGCCATCTTTCACACCCAGAGAACAGCACATTGCATAATGGAAAACAAACTGTTTCAGCTTTGCTGTTTTGAGCAGCTGACCACAGGAGACTGTGGCCAGGCCCATCATGATTTTGCTGATACTGAATTAATTTATGATTTAATTCTCTTTTTTGGTTTGTTCTATGCAATTGTTACAGTGCATGCCTAGAGAGGCTGTTAAATCAAATCAAGAAGGTGTTTATTGTCATTTCAGAAATATACACATTACACAGTGAAATGAAACAACTTTCCTCTAGGACAAAGAACTAAAAAACAGAGCATCATAAAGAGTAAAAACAAAACTCCAAAAGACTACACACAAGAGCAACAATACAATCATTTACAGAACAAAATGCAGTGTAGTCAACCGGAGCAGTAACAGTACTGGTGTGAGTGAATGCAATATTATGACATACTGTATTCCAGCAGCACAGTCATTAAGTGTTCAAAAAACTGAAAAGGAATGCAACGACTGAGGTAGACAGCAATAGAGAATCATACAAAAATAGCAAGCAGCACCACAGGATTAGAAAAAAATGTAGAGTGTATAAATAAATACAGGGTATTTACAGAGGCAGATGGGGAGTAAGTTTTCTTTGTTTATGGCAGAACTGTTTAGTGTGTATATGCAGTGTTGTCGGAAGAAAGGAAGCAGTTCAGTTCAGAGTGTGTGTGTGTGATGAACAGTTTGTTATTCAGTCCTGATTTAGGAGTCTGATGGCCTGGGGAAAGAAACTGCTCCCCATTCCTGGTTGCGAAAGCCCTGATACAGTGAAAGCTTCTGCCAGACGGAGGGAGGGAAAAGAGGGTATGTGAGGGGTGTGTGACGTTGTCCACAGTGTTGGTGGCTTTGTGGATGCAGTGTGTGGTGTAAATGTCTGCCACAGAGGAGAGAGAGGCCCTGATGATCTTTTCAGCAGTCCTTACTATCCACTATATCCTTACTTTGTAACAAACACCACATTGTAAAATCATGAATAACTGTCGTTCTGTGTCCTATCCGTTTACAGTGTAGTTGGTCTGGCTATATGTGGAGGAACACCCTGAGGTGGGGGGACAATGAACTGGAGCCGGTGGCCTCCAGCCAAAGGAGAGCATGGTGGAGCCTGGGCTGCAGAAGGCCCTAGTCAGCGACAGCCGTGAAGTACAAATGATTGTAATCAGGAGGCTGGTCCCATGCATACTGAAAACTGGTTAGCACGTAACCAGTTGTAGCTTTAGTCATAGCTATTGTGAGCACCGGAGTGGGGGGAGGGGGTGACAGTACTGGAAGTGACAGACTTTGACAGTTAATTGCCTGACCCTCCCATGATGTAGGCCATGCTTTGCAGGACTTTATGGTCACTGCTGTGGCGATTCCAGCACCTGCCCTCCTGTTCACTGCCTGGAGTGAGTAGGGTCTGTGGAAATCCAACATCCCAATGAGCTGGTCATGACGGAATGCTGTGGAAGCCCTGCATGACCAGCTGTTTGCTCTGGGAGAGTAATGGAAGGGACTGACAGAGAAGAAGTGGAGGCAACTCAATCAGGAAAGGAGCACTGGCAGGGTGAGTTTACCTGTCATGGCAATGACCAGGGGCACACTAATGCCATATACCACCACATTCACATTTCACCAGGACAAAACACCCATTCACGCATAGAAGAGTTCTTCATAGTGCCGAAGTGGGTGATTTGGAACTCAATCCTGGATTTAGCCAGCAGATACTTGCAGGTTGAGGTCCACCCTGACAACAAGAAGAATATAGCCCATATCAGTCTGAGTAAATGTCATTTGGTATCTGCAGCACACTTAGCACTTTTTGGTGCCTGATGCAGAGGTGCCTGTGTGATCAGGTTAACATGGATGGGGTGGACAGCAGCAGTGCAGGAGTGGCAACCTGCACAGTCTTGAGACTGACCCAGGTGCAGGAGAGTAAGGTGTGAGTAATTGCCTACACAAGTCATAGCTTGCATTAGACAGAACATAATCATCAAAATTATAGTGCCTTTAGACTTGACCTATTGGCCCTGAAGTGGGCGAATTTGCTACAGAAAGGCTGAAGAGGCACTGGGGTTAGGGCAACCAGACGCCCTCTTTTCCCCGGACATGTCCTCTTTTTGAGACCTGCGTCCAGTGTCCAGCAGGAATTTTAGAATCGTCGCCCCCCCCCCCTTCACAATCCCAATCACCCTAACTGGGGATGGCAGCAAGTGGCCTGCAAAGCTGCACTGACAGGGAACGAGAAAAGGAGAGTTAGATAAGTTCTGGTGGAACCCAGGGACGAGGTTGGGTAGCTCATGTGGGACTTCTGACAGCAGAGCTGATGAAATTGGGCTGCCACTGGCACTTATAACTGGGGGTGGTGGTGCAACAGCTGGATCCCAATACCCTGGTGTATTGGGTAAAGTCAAAAGGAGTGGAGGGTCCACTCCAGATCTTGCACTGCCAGCACCTTCAGATTTGCTCCCCACAATATACCCTTAGGTTGTATCTAACAACCACTGAAGCTCCTCAACTGTGCATGGGTGTCCAGCCAGAGGAGCACAATAGGAGAATCGGCATCATGGGATTTGGGTTTTTATTTTTTTTGGAGACTGACTTGTTTTTCTTCCTTTGTTTTGTTTGCGTTTTTTGTTCCTTGGAGGAGGGGCGATTTCTTTCCCCAGGCTGGTAGACAATCATTTTGTTTGGATAATTTTCAAATGGGTTGGTCATTTGTGTGAGGTTTTCTGTGTTTCTTCTTTGTATTTATATGTTGTTTTTGTCTGTTTAGTATTGTATGTGTGTAGAGGCTTTGGGGACTCTAACCCTGAGTGCAGTGTCCACCTGTGTGTTGGGTCATGGAGAGGGGAATATTGACTGTACCTCTGGTAGGAAAAATTGTCCTCTGAATGTTGTTACAGTCCCAGGAGACCTGTCAGAGTGTGTGTAGTGACCTAGAAAAACAAAAGTGTTAATGAGATTGGCTCTAACAAAATTTCTTAGTTGTGATTATGTAACAGTATTGACAGGTGAGCTTTAACCTTAGATACTCAAAGCACCAACAAATTATTTAAACTACCATGAGACAAATCACATCAAAGTGAGAGAGCTGGCACTGTACATTCTTCAACTTTGAAAGAAAGAGATGAAAGAAATGTCCATTCTTAGATTCATAGTACTCTGAACACAAAAACAAAAGAGCTTAAATATTCAACTGCCATTTTATAATCCATTCTGTTCACGTCTGAACTTTAGCCCCCTTCATTTAAGTTACAATGCAGAAAAAAGCAAAGCTGAATAAAGTTAAAACTTCATGAAAACAATGTCTGGTTATTTACAATGTTATTTTTCATATTTTTTGTAGCCACATTTTGACACATGTAACATAATGCTTTACATCTCAGTTTGATACTTAGCAGACCCCTGATCAAACCTGACACAAAGGAGCACAACATCCTGAAAAATGTTTTGGTGAGCAGTTGAAGCACTGAAGACAGAGCAGTTGTCAGGAGAGGACTTGTGCTTCTTCTGAAAAAAAACAAAAAAAAACTGATTCAAAGAATTAAAGTTGTTTTGAGGGAAGCAGGAATGGCTCTGACCTGGACCGCAAACACTGAGTCATGGTCTGGAGTAAGCTGATCCCAGAGGATCTTCATTCTGCTTCTTTCTTGTCTTTGGCAATTGCTGTGGATTGTCTTGAATCAAAACAAGTCCCTCTCTATCTCCAGCCTTCAAGACAGTGTGCTGGCTGAGTTATGGCACCTCCAGCACCCACTTAAGACAAGGAATAGAGCAGATTCTTCCACTGCGGATGGTCTGCTCCATCACCCACACCCCCCTCATACCTGGGAGATTATTGTCTCTTGCTGAAATGCTGTGGATTGTTCACATTCTTTCCCCCTGTTTTCATAAGGCTCCGGAAAAGTGAGACGGGAGCCACTGGCTCGACTAGGCCAGGAACAGCCTCTGAAGTTACAAGGTTCACCAGTGGTTCAGTGTATTTGGTTGGAGGTGTGTGTGTGTGTGTACGTGTGTGTGTGTGTGTGAGTGGGTGTGTGTGAGAGTGAGAGAAGAGGGAGAGAAAGAGAGAGAGAGAAAGTAAAGGAGCTCTGTGCTCAAGCAGAACTATTAATTTATGTGGGAATGAGCGTGTGTGAGTGTGAGGGAGAAAGTTAGGTGATTTAGAGAGTGGGTGGTAAAAAGATGGCTTTACTTTGTACGGGAGTGTGTATGCGTGGGGGGCGCTGTGTGTGAGCGTGAGAGCATGGCTTGAATGCAATGTCATTGTTAACCTTTTATACTCTGATAAGAAACAACAGATTTCTGGTGTGGGGGGAGGGGTACTGTTTCTTTTTATGTGTGTGTTACACCCTTCTTGATGTAATGAGGAGATGAAACACATCTTAAATTGGCCTAAAACCTCATGACTTCCAAAATTGGAAATACTGTAATGTCTAAACTTGGGGCATGAGCACATCATAGAAATACACAATTCAAATGCCATCTGTGGGCTCAAATAAGGGCAGACAAGCGCGTGCTTGTCAATGGGGCAACACTTTTTCTGGACTGTAAATTGCCCCCATGGTGAAAATTACTGGCCGTATTCCCAGACCTAGATTATGCATAATCCTAGACAAAATAGGATTTCAAGGATGAAACACCACTGACATTGTAATTTAGCCCATGACCAGACTGCATGACCAAAAAAACTAGACAAATGGACAATTTCTCTAGAAACTAGACAATTTCTCCATGGAAGCATGGACAAATGCATGGAAATCAGTGGTATCTTGTTTTATGTTTATCTTCAGCTTGAGGAACAGGATAATTTGGTACATACGAGCTTCTAAAAATTTGTTTAATATTTTTTACTATCGCGCGCTAACATTTCTAACAGTAATATTTTAGAGACTATTGCTGTTTATTTATAAAAGGAATGGATCAGGATACATTTCACTGAGTGTTATACCTGTATAACTATGCATGTGTCAAATAAAGAATCTTGAATCTTAGCAAACTCACAAACATCTGCTAGCTAGCTTGGAATCAGGTCTAGTAGTTAATCGGAACAGAAACTGATGACAAAATTAAACATTTTGAAAAGGCCTACCAAGTGCTGAACACAACAGTAGGAAATATAGTTATTTTGAAAATGCCATTCATTAATTCCTCATTAGGGTTTATTCCTCATTAGGGTCGTGGGTACCCAGAGTCTATCCCAGGGTCAATGGGTGCGAGGCAGGGACTCACCGTGGGCGGGGCACCAGCCCACCACAGTATATGAAATGCCAAGATATAAAACTTCCTTTGACATTTTTTTTCAGAACCTGTGACCAAGAGACATGACATAAAATGACATCTGTGAGGACCACAAACAAGGTTTTGGAGGAATACGTGAAAGAATGTCAAGAATGTGTCACTTTTATTATATAAAGCATACAAAAACCACACCCTATAAGGTCAATTTGATCCTGACTGTGCAGTCTAGGGTTAATTCATGTCCTCAAAACTGGGAAAACTGGGGAATATTTCCTTGAAGTATGACTGACACCACTTTTTGCCAATTTTCCAAGCAGTGGTTACTACAGTAAATGCTAAAAAAGGCTGTGGCTTGTCATGGCTGAAGAAAGGGATTCCATTCAGCGGGTCAGAGTCGCTTCCAAAGGCAGCCATGAGAAGAAGGACTTTCAGATTAAGCAAAAAATGCACCACGGGTCATGGAAAGACTGGAGGGAAAGATGAGATAGAAGAGAGGAAAAGTGGAGGGAGAGGAGGGACAACATTACTGGGGCTGTGTCTCTGTCTAGCATCTTCTGCATTGCTGATGGATAACCTTTAACCCCACTTCCTGCAATCAGAGCACCACAGCCCCCTCAAACCCAAACACTGCTCTGGGCTATATGTCTGCGAGACACTGGGGCAGAGACAGTGGACCACCAAGGCCTAGCCTGTGTGTGAGAGACAAAGACACTGTGGGTATGGAAAGACACACACACACACATCTCGTCTGCCTTTCCCATGCCACTCTCGACTCGAGAGCCAGTTTGCGTGAAAGAACCAAGCTTAGCTCTTCACACAGGAAGGAGAAAAGCACTTGCTGACAGTGTAGCAGACACACTCCAGTGTTCCTGAACAAACACACCCACACACAGGCTCTATCGCACACCCTCTCTTTCTTGTCTACCCGACTCCCACACACACTCTGTCTGTGGGGTTTGGTCATGGCGCAGACGCCGAGACACACACAGCATGCAGGATAGAGTGTTTGTTTAAGATAGGAGGGAGAGAGGGGCTTTCCCTGGTAGAGTAAAGCACTTCAGCTAGCACCAGACTATGAGCCTTCTGTAACCTAGTGTGAAAAACAGAGAACACTGCTGTCTTTCTACAAACACATTGCTTTCCTGGCTCCGTCAGAGGCATTTACAGTCTCACAGACTGCAAAAATAACTGAACACATGCGCATGATCATTGTCATTGATTACTTTATTATTAATTAAAACCATTATTATAGATTATAAACATCACTCTACCACCACCATCATTATCATCATTTCAAACACCATTCTACCACCACCATCACTATCATCACTTCAACATCATTCTACCACCACCATCACTATCATCATTTCAACATCATTCTACTACCATTACCATAATCATTATTTTAAACACCACTCTACCACCACCATCATTATCATCATTTCAAACACCATTCTACCACCACCATCACTATCATTTCAACATCATTCTCACCATTACCATTATCATTATTTTAAATACCATTCTACCACCACCATCATTATAATTTCAACATCATTCTCACCATTACAATTATCATTATTTTAAACACCACTCTACCACCACCATCATCATCATTTCAAACACCATTCTACCACCAACGTCTTAAACACAATTACATCATTTGACAGATGCTTTTATCCAAAATAACAATTGTGTCACCCAAGAACCTTTATTGGTGTATTGGTGTACCATCACCGTAACATAATCACCATCATCATTTCAAGCACTCCACTTCCATAATCATAATTTCCAGTAGCCTACTATGATTAGCACCATCATTTGTCCATCACTATATTTTCAAACACTTTGCCTCTATCATCTTTAACATCATGATAAGAATTGTAATCATCATATCTATCAGCCTTCCACAACTATCATCACATTATCATCTTCGTTATCATCATTGTCATCATCATCATAATAATCATCATCATCATCATCATTTAAAACACCACCCCACCAACACATGGGTACTTAGCACTTGCCTTGCATGAATGTGCACTCCAGCACACAAAACCAGAGGTATGAACACTGGGACAGCTTTGGTTGTCCTTAAATAAGGACAAGTTGAGATATGATCAGTATGAACCCATTAGCTGTAAATATTTTGAAGGAGAAATGCCTATACTTTTTTATGTTCACTCTCACACTTGATGAACTTCCTCTCTTAAAAGTAACTCACAATAAACTCTTGCTGTACTTTGCACTATTGTCATAATTTACCTTCCATCATCATTACCATCCTTTCAACACTGTACCACCATTACCGTGATCACCCATATCATTACTACTACCACCCCATCATCATAATCTTCATCTTCATGATCAGCATCAGCAGCAGCTACTGTAGAAAAGCTAACTGTATGTGCATCTTTGAATCTAGCTGTTTCTTTATGACCTATGAGATTGACCTTGATCTCTTATATCTTTCTCTCTTTTTTCTCTTTGTATTTCAGTCTTTCCATCTGAGAGACCCTTGAAAGGCACTTACTGTGTTCAGTCATACGCTCCTTGCCTGAATGCACCTACTATAATCTCTCTCTCTTTCCCAGCACTCCTCAGTGTGCTCAAGCTTGCTGCCAGACAACCTTGCCTGCGGGCGAGGTCAGGAGTTGAGCAGTGTGAGCCACCCATGGAGACGCACAGGTACAGTCCATCACCAGCAGGAGGGATAGTGTCAGCTCCGGCAGGCAGGGAAGTCAGCCAGCAGGTACTACACCCAGAGAAAACCACCCAGGAAGAGAGGCCTGTGTCTGTCAGAGCCGGAGACGCAGAGTCTCGAGTAGAGTGTGAGTTATGGCACGGGGAAAGCAGCGAGAGGCTGCGGAGGAAACACAGAGCAGGTACCGCCGGGGAAGCTTCACTCCCAAAATGCAATATAATCAGCAAGTATTAAAATTGCTGGAAGTGTATGTGCTTGTGTGGCTGTGTTTAAGTATGTGGTTAAATATTTGCGCTTGTCCATACACTCTAAAAAATTAAGAGTTCTGTGCCATTTTTAGTTTCATAAAGGCCTTCAACCATCAGCTGAAAAATGCTTCTGTGGAATCATTCAGAAGAACCCTTTCTGGAATCAAAATTTTTAAGAGTGTGCCTAATTTGTATGTGTACTTAGAAAGCCACTGGAACATTAAGAGGAAATGAAAAGTGTCAATTAAAATTGTATGTTGTGAATTCATAAGAGTTCATAAAAAACAATCTGTAGACCTTAATTTTTAAAGCCCCGCTGTACTGTATGTGTAGCATCATCCAGACATAAGGGGGACTCTAAGCTTTAGATTACTGGTGTTTGTGCCTCTTTTCATGTATGTGTGTGTTATGAGCTTCCAGCCTACATGGCGGTTCCAGCATTTTCTTCTATAATGGCCATTAGTGCACTCCAAAACACAGCCAGCTCCAGTTCTCATCTACGCAGTTTTCTGACTGGTATCCGACTTGTGCAGAAAGAGGCACCACATTGTTCAGAAGGCACAAACACACCCCCTTTAACCCGCACACACTCACACACACGCAGTGTGGCCGGGTCGGCGGGTTTACCCTCGATTAGACTCGTCACACTGATGGACAGGGACAGTTGGGTTTTCTGGCTTTGGACCAAGGCCAGCGTTCTGCCTGAGAGGCGCTTTATTCAATAAAGAGCCCATTTCACATGGGAGCTTTGCTTTATTCAGTACCATGCTGTTTCATGTGCTCAATCCAGGCCTCTCAAAAATGTAATCGTGTTTGTGTGTGTGTATACTTGGTTTTTAAGTGAACTGCAACCGCATTCATAACAACGGATGTATTTGTGTAGTGGATGCGTCAGTTTGTGTCTCTGTGTTTCTATGGACAAGGATGGAATGTGAAGTGGCATCTAGAATTCGTGAGCAGCCTTGTGCTGAAGGCTACTCAGCTGATTCCTATAAACATAAGTAGTTACCATGACTGCAGTGTGTAACAGTTCCTACGTTTACATGCACGCCAACGGTTTGAATTTTGTGTAACCAAGACTGGTGGTCTTACCCAGATATGATTATATAAACAACACAGTCTGATTCTCCTGGTCCAACTGAGGTCTTGGCACAAATTAGACATGTGGTCTGGGCTGATACTGGCTGGACTACTACAGACTTGGGCTTGTAAATATTCAGATCTCTCCACTGACACTCATACAGTCAAACTTAGTTTTAGCAACATTTAGCTTCACTTTCCAATATGAACACAAACAAGACTTGGGAGAGGAAGATACATCATCATGTGATATGTGTTGTCTGAAATACCACTGAAATATACTGAAATTGAATTATTGAAGATAATTGTCACATACGTTTGGTTCATTTAGGTTTTGAGTTCTATTTAATGCTGAAAATGTGATGCTGACTCAACACTGATATCAGGAGTATGCTTAAATGTTGATTCAACATTGATATATGTATTCATTTAAACAAACCTGCAATAGCATCCTGTGTGTTATTAAGTTTTCAGGAAATCTAACCTATCTGCTAGAGAAAACTAGAAACATTTTTTCTACAAAAACCTGCTTGCTAATGTGTTTTGGGGTTCTAGTATTATGATTTGAAAATACTCTGAATCAAATCCATCGAATAAGTGAAGCTACTGAAGCTATTGTCAGGCAGAAAATTGGAGGTCTGATCCGCATTCAAGCAGCACCACCATGTAGGAATAAAAGTGATTCTGCAAATCAAAAGCACTGCATTCACACACCTCTTTTCCTATACTAGATTGTCCTATAAAGATAAGTGAGATGTTGCTGAATCAAAACAATCATACAGTACACATTGTTTCTACACTAATTCAGCATCAGTCCCAGACTTTAGATCAGCACTTATCCATTGTTGAGTGCTGCTGAATCGCTGTTGGATCACTTTTCAGCATGGTTTATTTTCTGACAAAGAATCAATGGCCAATACAACAAGCAACATCAATGTAAATTCAAAATCAGAAACATATGTTGATTCAGAAATATATGTTGAAATATATGTTGGTTCTGTCATACTTAACTATTTAGGATACACAAGATCAGGGGAAAAACAAATGAATACTGAAAAACGTAGGTGTGTCATGAAGGGAGCGGTTCACATTGTAGTGAAGTCAACCTTATCTGGATTGTATGTAAATTGACCTATAAATTGATCAATTTTTTATACAACTGTTGAAAACATCTTAATTCAGTTCAGCAGGGAAACAGCAGAAACAGGTGTGTCTGTGTGAGAGAGAGAAACACTTAACGGATATAGACAGTTACCCTGAGATTTTCTGCAGCAAAGCTTTATTTTCCTTCCAGAAAATGGCAAAAATGCAAGACATTCTCCATTTGCTTTCATAAGCCAGGGTTCATGCTCACAGAGATGTTATCAGAGCACTGTGAATGGCCTGATTGAACTGTGGGTGATGCACACAGCCTTAAATGCACCACATTGCTCCAAACACACACACACACACACACACACACACACATATCCCACTGGTTCTCATGGAGCCCAAAGACCAAAGTTGTCTTTGAAGGTGGTTGTCTGGTGTTGCACCCATGCACGCACACACATGCAGGCAGAGACAAGGAGAAAATACACATGCATAAACACACACACACAGACAAAAATGTACATGTATACACACAGACAAACCCGCACACACTCAGCCCACTTGACCACTTAAAAGGTTGCTGTCCCTCCCAGGAGAGCATGCTCAGTTGCTGTTGCTTCCTGCAGACATCGTGCCCCCTGGATGGAGAGGAGATCCAGTGGAGCCTGATTGGAGGCAGTCTGCTCTCTGGAGACGTGGCTGAGCTCTGGCATGGCACATTGAGGAGGAGGAGGAGGAGGAGGAGGAGGAAGGAAGGTCGGCGGGTTTTTAGGGATGTGTGAAAAATGACATTGGCCCTGCTATTGCTCACGGTCGCCAGTGACAGCTCGATTACGCTCGGCATTACAAACCATTATGTGCCATTAATCTTACAGGCTGGCGCGACTCATTATGCACTATTAATCTCTGCTAGCTGGGTGCGACTCATTATGTGCCATTAATCTTTAGCAGTGGGGCTCTGCAGCATTTGCAGCCACAGGCTGAGCAGGTCTTTGGGTCAGGCGCACCTCTGAACAGCCACCCCAAAAAGCCACATTTATCACCAGAAAAGACCCAGTGCTTTTTAATAGCTTTCTGGGCTGGTGAAGGGAGCACAGAGTAAACAGAACACTTTTCTAACATACAAACTCAAGCAACTATCTGTGGCAAATATCCTTAAACAAGTTTTGCGAGACTTCTGCTACAGGCGGAAGATTTGTTCAGTGTATGATGGTAGAAAATGCTTAAGTAGTGATAATGGTTGTGATAAAAATACAACCATTACTTGCTGGTGAGTTTCATTCATCTGCACATCAAAGATCATTGTCCCAGTAGACAAAACATGAAAATCCTGCCTATTCTAACACAGTATCAATGACAACCAAATTTCCATTTTCATGTTAGGGTACAGGAATAACCATTCATTGTGAGGGGTTTTACTTTGTGGGAATTGTTTAGTACTGTTCTAAAAATGATTGGCTAAGGCAGAGGTTTCAAATCCGAATCCTGGTGACCCAGTACTCTACACATATTTGTGTTTTGTGCTCTGCACACGAGGAGCTTGGGCCAGACCAGGGGTGATAGACTAGAGTAAGGACAAAATGTCCTTAATGCCTCAGCCATTTCACTTATACTGGAGCCTTTGTCGTCTTGCACAGAGCCAAGCAGTGCAAAGCTGCAGTGCATATTTTTTTCAGCAAATTTTTATTGAACTGTACTAATCAAATATGCAGCAAATGATGGTAAACAACATTTTGGCATTCAGACACCATAGAATATCAAAAAACGTGGCCTGTAATTCAGGTTTTTGTGAATCATAAAGAACATCTGTGTTGTTTGAATTTCACTGATAGATAGTTTGCTGCTGTGTGTGCTAACAATGCCAAATATTATGTGGTTATACAAAAGTTAACATGATGGATAGTTTGTTGTTTCCACAAACAACAACGTCTAGATTGGTAGCACAGTATCTTATATGGGAAACTGCATCCTTATATTTGCTTAATATGTTGTACTTTATGTGGATGCAGTTTGAGACTGCAAACATAAATGCATTTGCATGATCCTGCTGATGAGTTTCTTGTCTTTCAGTGATGCATACAGACATGTTTGAATGCTAATAGTACTCATGATCTTCAGTGCAGTAAATGTGAGTGAATGAGCTAGCTCTAAAGCTGCAGCAGCACCTCGAGGAGAGACTCATGGGACTCCCAGAGGAGGCCTCTGGCCCCCTGACTGCATCCAAGAGAACCATGGGAAAGCTCTGCAGCTGCAGACTGTTTCACTACTGCGCACTACTGTCTGCTCCAGACTCTTCCTGTGCCTACCTCCACAGAGTGCTTGATAAAAAGTGCTGGATAGGTAATTTTCTCCAAAAAAAGCAAAAGAGGAAGAGAAAGGAGAGAGAGAGAGAGAGAGAGAGAGAGAGAGAGAGAGAGAGAGAGAGAGAGAGAGCAAAAGAAAAAGAAGGGGAGAGCATGAAAAATCTCGTGCAAGAACTGCTGTGGTAAAGTAGCGTGTAGAAATGGAGCCATGCGCATATTTTCCATAAAGTTCCTCTTCAAATCCCGCCGCTTTGCTCCATCTCTATCTTTCTCTTTTTCTCTCTCTCAAAACTCAAGTACCAGGTGGCAACCCCCGATCTCTATTTTGTAGGGGCCTAGATTAAACCTGCTCATTCAGGAAGATCCTTCACTTGAGGTGAACTGAACTCACGCATATGCACCAGGTTTATAAAGGTTTATCACAAGGAGGGCAAGTACTCCTATAGGACACTTCCTGTCCACGGCTCTTTTCCATTTGATCAGCTCCATTTATCATATTCTGTAACTTGGTAGTTCACAGTTACAGAATTTAGCCTATGTATTTCTCTGCTTTATTTGTAAGGACCTTTTACCCTGTTCATCAACTTTCAGGACCCCCACAGGACCACCAGTGAGCAGATTTAGCACAGCAGCGACACTGGCATCGTAGTGTTAGTGTGTAGGCCTGAGAAAATGGGTATAGGTGTACCTGATGAAGTTGCTTGTCAGTATACACCTGGAAATGAAACATAACTTTTCAAACTGTTACGAGTCCTGATATTGTGGGTTTTTTGACAGAAAACATATAATCACACACATACACATGCAAACACACACACACACACACACACACACACACACAAGAGTTATGTATGGTGCAGTGAGTAACACTATCATGAGGAATGTCTCAGAGGGTGCAGTGAATAAGTGAGAGAGAGCTAAAGCCAGTAGCAGCACGCAGCGCTAGGTAAGAGTTAAGCCTTACACAGCTTTCTGTGGATGTCTTGGCAGTCTCCCCATAATGACAATACCAGATTGCTATTATCAGAGGTAATATGAATGCCCAGCACCCCCCTTCCCCACTCCACTCCCTGCCTGTACACTTCTCCCCTCCAATGAGAGGCCTGCTTACTTTCAGGGGCCGTTGAGTTTTAATTGTTATTTGCTATTATGGTGAGTTGTGTTTTTATATGTAAAGTTGGAATGTTCCACAGGGATCCTAAACTTCTCCAGTGCTGAGCAGTGGTCACTGTTTGCCTTCCTGGCTCACACGTTTTGGATTTTCCCCTCACAGCAGAATGAAAGAGCAAAACACTGAGATGGCTTTTTCCCCACAAGGCCATGCTGCAGCAAAACGCTACTTTACCAGCACGGCGCATGCCATGGCAACACACTACCCTCTTAGATAAGGCTGACACTTCATCAATATGTTTGTGTGCGTGAGTGCGAGTGTGTGCACGCTGTGAAAACTCTCCAGCATAGCAAACCACACTATGTAGAGTATTGAGAAATCGCTGGCTGTTCTGTGGAATAGAAACCCCACTGTGATGGCACAGCCTGCCCTTTAGCACTGTTTCAGACTGCTGTCCTGCTCCTTACATTCTTTACAGCTGCACATCTACACTGCCAGTACTAGGTGTGTGCATGCATTTCACTTTGTGTCTATAAGGTGGCAGTAAATTATAATTCATATTTGTACACATTGTGCTAGAGGACTACAGTATCTAGTCTGTCTGTCTAACAAGAATTATTTGTATGACATGCTGCTACGTATAAAAACTGAACGTTCTGACACATTTTTCATCCTCAATATGGCTGCTATGACTCCTTTTAGCTAGGTGTATGGCGTGCAGTGTCAGAAACCACATTAAAACATATAACTTTGAGGCAAGCGTTTGATAATACATACATACGTATGTAGCCCACTCAAATGTGGACTCCAAGAGACCTCTGAAGGTGTGCTGTGCTATCTGGTGCCAAGATGTTCGCAGGAGATCCTGTAAATCCTGTAACCTAGGAGGTGGGCCTACACGGATGAGATTAGGTAGCCCAACACATCCCACAGACACTTGATCAGATTGAGAAATGGGAAATTTGGAGGCCAGGTCAACATTTTGAACTTACATTATTCTACTGAAAGTGGCCATTGCTATTAGGGAATACTGTTACCATGAGTGGGTGTACTTTGTATAAACAATGTTTACATAGGTGCTATGAGTCAAAGTAACATCCACATGAATGGCAGGACTCAAGGTTTCCCAGCAGAACTTTGTCCAAAGCAGCCTGGACCACTTTAGTTAGGTACTAACAGCTGCATACTGGAACACCTCCCACAAGAACTGACTTTTTGGAGATGCACTGACCCAGCTGTCAAACCATCACAATCTTGCCCTTGTCAGAGTCACTCAGATTCTCATACCTGTCCATTTTGGAGATGTTCTAACGGTAACTATACACTTGTTCAAGGGTGTTTACTTGTTAGCTACATTAGAAAAAAACACTTACAAAAAAAAAAAAAAACTAAAGAGGCAGACTTTAGCTACCAAAAATGTTTTTGCCAGATTTATTCAATTTGGTGTAGAAGGACAACCTTATGAACTGGCTATTTTGCTAAACGAATGCATTACGTGGCGTGCGTGTGCGTGTGTGTGTGTGTGTGTGTGTGTGTGTGTGTGTGTGTGTGTGTGTGTGTGTGTTTGTGTGAACTGAAATGTAGTGTGAGTGAGCAAGTGAAACTTGGTCTTAAGGTATCATAAGTACCTGGTAAGTGCCTGATTAATGACTCAGTGGGGAAACATGCATGTGTAGGTACAAGGGTACAAGAATGTAGTCTTTGGCAGTACAACAAACCTTTTGCTGATTGGGCCTTCAGCTAGAATAGTGTCTGTATGAGCATAAGACCATCCTCCATCACTCCCTGTTTATAAGTATTTATGTATTTGCTAAGCAGGGAATACAATACATGTCCAGTGTATGAATGTTACATGGCATTATCATTAAAAAAACTAAAATAAGCTTCCAGCAGTGTAAGATTAGTTATGTTACAGACACACGTATTAAATTATTCTAATATGATACCGATTTTCTGCAGCCTCTTAGGTACCATACAGTAAATAAGTTATATATAGTTATATATAAAAAGTTATATATAGAATGAAACTTCAAAATGTATTTAAAGTGAGAAGATACTGAGACAGATAATGACAAAGATGACTACAAATACATAATTACAGTATATTATTTATCATTTAATAACTTCTCCCTATTCCAATGAAAGACTCTATTATTTGGTGGTTCATACTTACATTTTAGTGTACAGTGAATGAATGAATACTGAATAAATGAATGTGTGTATGTATGTTACATAGTAATTCATATGTGTGTGAAAGAGATGGATGAAAGATAGCAAGATGGAAGGTGTGTGTGTGTGTGTGTGTGTATGTGTGTGTGTGTGTGTGTGTGTGTGTGTGTCATATTTCCCCATAACAGACAGGCCGTTTGTCTCCCAAACCCAAGGTTGTTGGATGTCCTGGTTCGCTGTACCGTGTGTGTGTGCGTGGCGGGGGGGTACATTTTGTACTTGGATGCAGTGTGATACTTCGGTCTGCCTGTTTTTGTGCCCCTTTTCTGTGCACTTACAAAGAGAGTTACTAATCCTCAGCTCAACAGAACAGGCTTTCCTGTGTAATTACAGACACAATACAAGACTCTGTCTGCAGGGCAATTACTGCTGACACATGAGAGTGAACGAGCGAGAGAGAGAGAGAGAGAGAGAGAGAGGTGGAGAGGGTAGGGGCAAATGCCATCAAAGGAATTTTGTTTAATTCACATGCATAGAGTCAAACAAACAAACACACATATACACACACGCACTTGCACACACATATACACACATGCACATGCACACACATACACACACACATACACGTGTTTAAAAAGTCATCTCTACATTTTTCTCTGTGCTAATGGGCTCCTTGCATTGCTGTGAGGTGACATCATTGTTGAGAATGCCTCTTTCTGATTTCATATTGTTGTGTTCAGGCAGCTGCAGCTGAATGACCAAATCCCCTGAACGGCTGTGATCATGCAGGACTGCCAGCCCTTTCACCCCAAACCTCCTTCTCCCTCATCTTCTCAGACCTTTGGTTTTGTGCCTGTGTGTGAGTGGAACTGAAGAGTTTATGAGCAAAGAGAGGGGGTGCAAAGTGAGAAGCAACTCAAAAATGACAGCACAGAGTAAACAGGTACTTCACAGTAAACAATATTCAAACTATTTCAACAATGAATGCATAATACATAAAGAGATACACAAATGCATTAAAGGTTAGGGTCAAAAACAATCCACTGAAATGTCTTCAAGGAAAATGTATCCTACTTTATTTTTAACTTTATTAAGCAATTGAAGAGCTTAATACCACACAAATGTTTTCCTTCTATCCCTCAACCCAGTAATCAGTTACTGAACCGCATGTCTAACAGTAATGCGGTAGAAAAAACACGTAAAAAAAGTCTCCAGCTGGTGTTTATCTGGGTAATTCATTAGCTTTAACAGTTTGCTGTTTCAACATTATTTTTAAAAATACAGTTTTGCAGAAAAAAAACATATCTTACACTACCAGATAAACAACATACCTAAGCTTGCAGCAAGTTGGAGTTAAGTATAGGTAAGATGTCTGATGCAAAATTAATTAGATCTGAAGAAAAATTAATTTGCAAGTAATAACATTTAATATGGAAACGAATGAAACGTGTGGAAGAGGCCTTTCAAAAGAAATAACATATTGCACCATTATGTAGAAACTGACCCCTTTTCAGAGACTATTATTCACATTACATTGTTTTCACAAATTGCATAGAAAAGGAAATGGGCCATTTTGCCCCCTCTACAGAGAATTGGGTTAGTAAAATGATATTGTTTCAGAACCTATGACCAACAAGAAACATTTATGACATTGCTAAGACACTAAACAGGATTTTTGAGGAACACATTTCCTGTCACTGAATTATATATAAGATCAATATCAATAAGATTAATATAATAAGAAGTCATGCCTTACTGGTTCAATCTGACCACCTTTATGCATTCTGCGGTTAGGGCTTATTGTTCATTATCTTCTATTAATTCTGAATGATTAGTATTAGGTAACTATTGTCAAACCAAGATGGAAGTTATGTAGTTAAGAGAGTGAATAATGAAAATACGGGCCCACATACAGCGTTTATCTTAAATTCTAGGGTTATTAATCTGGTTTTGATTTTAACCCTTGTTGCCCTATTATTATTATTAATCAGTAATTTCTAGTAGCTATGTAGTTATGAGAGCATGGAAAAGAAATGTGAGGTCACACACTTTCCCTTGCATTTTAAGTACTAATCTGAGAATCGTATGGAGAACTCATATGGCATCCCTTTAGCTGAGGATGACAGGAGGAGGCCAGGCTTCCAGCAACTTAGCAAAAACCAGCAAGTCTCACACAGCCTATACTTGTGACCTCATCTGCTTGCAGTGCATTTATCTCTAGAATGTGGAGTTCAGGCTTAATCAAAGCACATGCCCTTACAGATTGACAGTCTCCAGAGCATACTCCAGCCCTCAACCTCGCTCCTAAATAAAGAACCACAAACTTTGAGCTAATGAGGCTGGCAGGGGTCCAGAACTGAGGGGCCACTGGAGGATATACTGTATCAAAGGATCTTCAAAATAAGCTACGGGCATATATAGCAGTTGTGTGTACGTGTATATAGACTCATTTGTGTATGTGAAACAGAAGAAGAGAAAGTAAACGGAAGTGGAGTTCTGGGGGCTCCACCAAGTGACCTTTCCTCGTTTACTTTTGTGATATTATAACTCCGCGTTTATATATTAGCAGAGTCGTTTTTCTTTCCCCAGTCGCAATAATGAATCAATTTGCGATGTGTAGAATTTGTTTTGGCCAGGCTGTTTGTCTGTTGCAGAGCCAGAGTCTATATTAGGTTCTGCAGTCCCTCCTGCCTGCCACAGAGCACGGACCACACCGTCTTTATTTATGCTAACGCTTGCCCAGAAACGCACCACATAATACTTTCACAGGCCACTCTCTGTCTTCCTGAGGAGGAAGGGAAGCATCATTCCAGAACACAAACTGATAAATGTGCACTTCTTCCTCCTCTCTCTCCCTGTGCATTCCTCTTACTCAGTCTCAATTACTCTTTCTCTCGCTCACTGCTCTCATCTTTTCAGAGCTCAAGAATAACAGCGTTTGATTGATTTATGTTACGGACCACATTTAAGTTATACATACACTGGGGACAAAGGTCTGAGACCACATTACTAAATCTTCTTTTTGCATTTGAACTTGGAAATAAACATCCAGTTTTAGAATTGTAAAAGAACAGTTCTGACAGCAAAAAGAAGATAAATTCAAAATTCTGAACTCTTTTTAGGGCACTCTGTGTGACATTTAGGTCTTTGTACAAAACCTTCAGTTTATTAAAAAAAAAACAAAAAAACTGATCTACTCGTCAAATGCTTTTACACAAATCTGTGGATGCTGTCTATACAGCAAAAGGGGGTACATGTTATACTAAAAATTCATGTAAATATTTCAAAAAATATTTTCTCTCAAATTGTATTGGTGATGTACTTTGAAATGAAAATAATACCTGTATTAAATTTAAAAATAAAAAATATATATTTTCACTAGTAGTTTGAACCACAGCTTTGTAACCTACAGTACAAAGACAAGACATTCTGGATGTATTCTCAACATTCCACAGCTTACTAACTTATAATAAAATTATGTAGAGCTTTGTCCACCATTTCAAACACATTTCTTCACATATCATACAAATTGTATGGTACAGTTATCTATATACTGTATTTACAACATATTATTAGAACTGATTATAATAATTTTTATTTTTAATAATCCTGAAAACAGAATATAGAGTGTAGTGTGGTATCTATAAGCTATATATGAAAAAGACAAGTGGATGCACATTTCCTTGTAACTTAAATAATTTATTTACCACTAGAGCACCACAACAATAATGTGTTACAATACATCATAGTGGGTCAACGACATCAACATCATCATCATCATAAACAAAAATAACAATAAACAACTCTAACACAGAGGTCACTGATCTGGTCCTTGAGGACCCCCAGCCAGGCCATGCTCTTTTCCACATCTCTCTATATCTGAACTAGGCTAGCATTCTACGGCCCTTCCATACCTAGCTCAAGAGTACTGGGAACTGGAACTGAACAAAAAAAGTTGACTGGCTGGGGGTTTTAGAGGACAGGACTAAGAACCCCTGTTCTAACGTGACAATGCTGGTGATTCCTTCCATTTCCTGCGTCTTAAGGAAGTCCACTGGCACTATTGCCCTAAAGGGGTGGGTTTGGGGGGGTATAGTGTCTTCTATGCTTCATGAGGGGTTGGTGGAGATGAAGGATCTACATCAATCTTACAGATGTCCTGACCCAGAGGGCATTTATTTCTACCAAGAAGCAACATCCCGTCCTGCCACTAACATCACTTAACATTTGTGTCTCACAGGGGAAGCAATAACTACAAAATAAAAAAAACAAATAAACAAAGTTACAAATAAAAAGGTAGAAATACAGTCAGTGCAATTCATTGTATCAAAGGACCTCCGTTCCACGAAAAGGGGAAATCACAAAAAAACCAAGGGCTTTGCTTTTTGATTTGAGTGTGGCGCCAAGCTTCCTCATGACATGTTTTGCATCCACCGTTACTCCAGTACATATGTAAAAAGTGGCCTTCTGGACCCATTCATGTCACATGTTGAAACAGGCTCAGCTGGATGTGCTTGTCTCTTACTGACTCCCATTACTACAGCGAGACACAGACACCGTGCCAGACGTCTGCTCTACAAGTCTCCGATCACTTAGCCAAAATCCCTCTGCTGTCCTCCTGCCCTTCCTCTGACACAATACCCTTCCCTTTCGTCTCTAAGACACCTCGTCACCTGCCATGACCCTGCTCTCTGTACCTCTCTAAAGACATGATTACGTTTCATCATTTAGTAGAAGGTTGACATGACTGTACCTGACGGTCTGAGGTGATAACTGGCTTCATAAATCTCTTGCTTTCCTTCACAACAATTTCCCAAAAAGGCCTGAAGGAAACTGTTCCTGGTGGTGCTTTGTGTCCTTCCTAAAAATAAATCTGCCCTTTAGTGTGTGTATGTGTGTGTGCATGTGTATGTCAGTGTTTTCTTATTGTGACAGGTGTGTATACAGTATGTTCTATGGTGTGTATTTATGACTGATTTGTGTGAGAAATGTATAAACTGTTGCATTCCACTGTATTTACCCATCGTTCCCTGTGTCTCCATGGTCACACCTTCCCCACTTTCCAGAGCTGTTCATTTCACCACTTCCAAAGCTATCTTTCACAAGCAACTTTGATGATTTTTTTTATTGTTTATTTATGTTTTGTATGAAAATCCCAAACACTGTACACAACACAAGGCACTCTTCCCACCCGCTGCATTCTAAACTCACAGTCAGTGACTCTACACAATGCTGGACGTGCTTGCACTGTGGATGTAGTTTGTTCTGTTTCTTAGCCACAGCTATTGAGCTCAGTCCCCTTTTGCCTCTTTGTATTCCTTCTGCAGGAAGAGCATGGTCTCTAACAGTCCTGAGGTCATCAACAACCTCCAACAACCAAATCCAGCTTCGAAACAACAACAACAACAACAACAACAACAACAAATGAACGCTACTACAGTTTGGAGGGACGCACAGGTAAAGACAGGACAGAAAGAAAGAAGTGTTTGCTGTAATTGCTTGCTGATATGAGGGATTCTCTCTTCTACTTCACATGTAGACACATCATGTACTTCCAGTGTTTGCCATTCTCACGTCCTGGTGTGATAAGTGTGTGAGATGAGACGTGCTGACAGGATCAATTTTCCCAGCACACATGAGTGCACACAAATACACACACGCAAACACACACACACGCGCGTACACACACACACCCAAGTGCAAGGCAATGACTCTGCATGGTATTTAGTTTGAATGCATTTGCTGGTTATTGGAAATACATTTCCATTCCATGATACCCTGTCTGCACAGCACTTTCTATACCTGTTTGTGGTTGCATATAAATTATGTACGTGTGTGAATGTGTGTGTGTGTGTGTATGTGTGTGTGTGTGTGTGTGTGTGTGTGTGTGTGTGTGTGCACCTGTGAGTGTGCATGTATGTGTATGAATGTAGCCGTGGCCAGTTCCTAGCTGCATTTGCAGGACTTGACGATCATGTTGGAAAGCTGCTCGATTTTGGGGGTCTTGCCAATGAAGTAAAGGATGGTAAGAGGCTCCAAGTCTTGGGACACACAACACGGAGAGGCTGACGCTTCTGGATTTATAGTGTTATATAGACCAAGGACCTGAAAGGGCAACAGAAGAACTGTACTGAGTTGTCTGTTCACACTCTCACAAAAACAAAAGACAAAAAACAAGTACAAGTCCCGGAAAGGATTCTTTGAGTGAAGAACCACTGTAGGTCCAAGAAAGATTTGTGAGTGTGGAAGACTTTTTGAAGGTTTAAACAACTACTACATTGTGAAGAGATTTTGTATACAATGAATCTACTTAGAGTGTTTGTAAAAATCCCATTCAACATAAGAAAATGTAGCACACAACAGTTTTTGTTAAAATATCAATGTGCTATTATTTTCAAATGTTTATATAGTATGCTTGCAAAAGGTCAAACTGGGACAGACCGGATATTGTGTTACTGATTAAACCTAAGCACAGTGGCAAATGTTTAATTGTCATGTCCAGCCTGCCTGTTTTAGTTAGATAAAGTAACATGGTCCACTTCAGTACAGTAGCATTCATACAGTAACTTTAACACAATGTTGTACAGTAATCATTAGGCTAAACAGAATTTGTCCTTTGTCTAAATAGGTCAGGTTCTGACTGTATCATTGGATCACCCTATATTATGACCAGATATTATTTGGGTGGAACACCATTCTCAGCACAGAAGGTAAAGCTAAAACGGTATGCTGAGTGTACCATGAATGGTAGAGCTGTTGGAGTTGTTTACATACCTCATTACTGTGAACCTGTTGTTAGAAACTGACCAGTGAGCTCACAACAATTAGTATGTGGCAAAACAGCTTTTGTACCTAACTGTACATCTAAAGTGTACCTATAAGGTGTAATCAGTGGATGTATGTACTTAGTATCATCACATGCATCACATTTCTGGTGGTTCTTCTCACCTTGGTGTGTTGAGTGTCTGCGCTCCAGAGATAAGGACACGCTCCAGCACAGAAGTTGGCATTGTAACCTTTTGGCTCGTGGATCCACCTCCATCCAAGGTCCCTCTTGAAATCAATGTAGAGCGAGCGCAGGCAGCAGTTGTCCTGGACGTTCCTGTGGAATGCAACAGCTGATTTATGATGGTCCAGATGCATGCAAGCCTGGGTGATGGCAAAATAGGAAAGTTTTACTTTCTCAGAAAAAAAGAAAACAGGGGCTAAAAGGAGGCTGACCTTGAGCAGAAAGCAGCGTCTAGGGCTCGTTTCTGTCTGTGGCTCTTGTGCTGGGACTCCAGGCGGTAGGAGGGAAGCAACATGAGCAGCAAGTGTGGAGACTGGCCGCTGTGGCGGCGTTTTTTATTCTTCAGATCTCCGCTGTGGATGAAGCTATCATCGATCCCTGTCAAGTCCCCGTAAAAAAAGCTGATTAGAAAAGTCAAAAACTGAACACTGTTGTTTTGTACTCGGTGACAAGCCATCGCTGTGTACATATAGCAGTCAGGCACTTTACCAGAAGTGTTTTGATTAGCTAGGTGAACGTAGAAAATTAGGTTTGCTGGTGCGAAATATGAACGTGCAGAATAGGCAGAGCATTTGACGGTCTCTTATTACAGAGTTGGAAATTCTGCTGTTGCTGATAAAAAAAAGCCTATAAAATCAATTGAACTCAGAAGAAAAGAAATGTCCAATTTTCCTAATTTACCCCTCCTTTTCACACATGCACAAATCCCCACACCCCAACCCACCTGCAAAGCGGGCCTCCAACTCCTCGCTCTTGTTTGGGATGATGTAATTATTTGACGGCACAAACGTGCAGCAGGGACAGTGCAGGCTGATCTTGAACCCATTGTTTCTGTCTGGGGGGAGGAAAGGAGAGGGGAGAAAGTAGTCAGGTCAGCTAATCTACTGCAGATAGATGAGCTAATCCTGGCACGGGTGCAGGATGCAGGGTGCGTAAGATTCCCATTCCCTCATTCTCTTAAACCCTGGGGAGGCACAACCACAGCCGCCAGTCTCCATAATCCTGCATTCATCACAGCCATGCAAACAATGCTGACTAAGTCTCTGTGCACTCACTGCCCTTTCTCTCTCACATTAGGTTGACTTCAAATGGTCTCCATTTTTTATTAAGGCTGTAAGGCGTGCATGCATGGGATATTGTTTGGGCATTCAGACAGATTGTACATGTTGCTTTTAATTTCAACAGTATACTTTGCGGGCAAAATTGCTTTTAAGATACTACCTCTGCTCTGACAATGTCCTCTTTTTATTTGAACACAACGCGTTGTGTGTGTCCGAAATCGTGCACTTGCACACTTCGAACACTATGTTTTAGTGCACAGTGCATTCACACTGACAACCAAGCTAAAACTCAGTGCACTGAAAGTACCCGGATGGTGCACTGATAACGGCCAAAAAACGCAGTGCGGAATGATGGACACATCTCGCACTAAACGGATGCCATTTTGACTACGTTGCAGAATGGGAGGGACTTTCGTCAGTTGAATAATGCTGCGTCGACGTTGCATGTGACGTAGTTTCCACGTGGGGTGTAGTAGGGGGTAAACAAAAGCAAATAAAAGCACAAGGAAGTTCATTGTGTAAACAAAAGCCAGCAGATATTTTGGCGGGCTGGAGAATCGTGATCAAATATTAGTCTGTCACTTCCGCTAAGTGCCAAACGTCAGTGTTCCATTTAGGACAGTACTTACCCAAGGCAGTGTGCACTACAGAAGGAAGTGCTCAGTGCGCACTATGCATTACATTCCAGTGCACTCACGTAAGTGCGCGATTTCAGACACACCTGTTGTATCCTTATATTTTCTGATAATCAATAATATCAATTTCAGACATCAAAAATAAAACAGGCTCCAACAGTTAAACTATGCTTTCCTGTCTGATTTGATTGTCAACAGTCAAACATTATTTTACCTCTACATTACACTCTCAAACCCACACAAATCTGTACCAGCTGTAAAGTAAAAAGGGAAAACTCAATAGCCCTTGCAGTACTTCAGTTAAAAACAATTAACACAGTAAACATAACACAGCAACGAAGTAAACATAATTTTTGGAGGAATATCACTATCCCCACTTTTTTGCTCTTGACATGTCAGACTTGATTGAAATGATCCATTTGGCTAATAATATTTAACACTGTAGAACAGGGGTGGGCAACTCCGGACCTGGAGGGCCGTGGTCCAGCACGTTTTGGTGATTTCCCGGCTCAGAAACACCTGGTTCAACTCACCAGTTAATTGTCAGATTTAGTTAAAGTGTTTGAGGAGAACTACCATCAAACAGTGCTGGACACCGGCCCTCCAGGACTGGAGTTGCCCACCCCTGCTCTAGAAACTAGTCAGTATGAACAATCCAAAACACCTACTTAAAATAAAATATTTATGAAGATGAGGATATGTCTGATGTTGCCTTGTCGTTTGGGTGAGGCTGGGGCTTTCTCTTTGTCAGTTTGATGTTGTCATGATTAGATGCTGTGACAGATTACTCGTTTAGTTTATGGTGTTTCCAGTGCTCGCACTGCACTGATTACTTTTACCACTGAAATTGCACAATCACAAGCAAATTGCGTACAAGGACTGACATGGATACAAGGATTATTTAAATTGTAATGCATTATGATATTATGTTACAGGAAGATGTAACTATATAACTTTAATGTGTTACCCCTTTTGTTACCCCAAGACAATTCCTTAACTCAAATATATAGCAAGCAATCCACCCCATATAACATTTTTACATAAACTGTCAAACAGTGGCCACGTGATACTGTCTAATTTTATCAGCCCGGTTATGTATTGCCTGGCTGTGTTATATCTTCATTGTTTCTTAAATGTTGTTTGTTCGAACCTAGGACAAGAAAATATGGATGCATGCTTATGACCTTATGATTACATAATGTTTTGGCCATCACAAACACTCTCTTTACCTCTGTGTAGCAACCATTCACTGACCGCCTCGGTCACATCAAAGGACAGCCACTCTCCCTCTGCATTGGTGCGCACAACCTTGCTGTCAATGTAGCGCTGTGTGGGCGATGTGAGGTCTTTATGGCCCAGAATCTAAGGGAAGGAACAGGAAGTAGTAAGGCACTCACAGCTCACAGCCCTCTCCAACCCCACTTTCCCTTCCCGTTCCTGAAGTGTCCCAGTGCACGGACAATTCAGGCTGGCCCTCTGCCCAGCGATTAAGCTCCGGTTGTACACTGTACAGGAGCACAGGTCTGGTGAAAGGCCCACCCTGGCCCCATACACATCCTCTGCCCCCTCCTCCACCTCCCCCACACCTCCTCCTCCCCCCGTCGCAGGCTCCCTGATCGATTAGCCAGGTCTGGGAAAAAAGCTCGGAGGAGCTGCGCTGGCGGAAACAGATGCTGGCCGGAGCACGCTGTTATTGCTCTGTCCTTCGTGGCTGCGTGTTTACGTTGGACCACGCAGTCCTTAATGTGTAAAACACTGCTCAGTCTGCAACATTCAGAGAAGCTGAGCCTGCCTCACCTCGCCTCCATGGCAAACGTGAGACATGAGGCTTATTCTGGGCCTCAGAGGCAGAAAGAGAGCACACTGGAGACTGTGGAGCCCGTAGCTACAGTTACTGGCTTCTGAAGGAGAAACTAGGGCCTCCTACTCATAAACCCAAGCAACAACCGAGCTTCGGGACCTGCAGTTTGTGTGCAACCTGGGATTAGAAACAGTTAACAGGAACCAACCACGAAAACCAACCACGAAAACCAAATACTTTTTTACAAAATGTGACGAGAAAAGGATCATATACTACTAGCAAAGAAGAAAATCATTTAAAAAAAACCAAAATGTACTACTCTGCTGGATTGATTTACTCTGTCAGCTTACACCAAGTAGATTCCACTTTATGGACAAAATTTTTTTAATTTCTTCAGGTTTAATCTGAAATAGACAGTTAATTTTAGCTTGCTTTTCAAGCATCTACAGGATGAAAGTCTCTGGTATGTTCTACACTGACAGGAGAAAAACCTTTGGGACGAATAAGCATCACGCAGGCTAGCATCAGTGAGGGAATTTGAGCCTGAAATAAATGCTCTCTCTTTGCACTTCTGTGCTACATACATCATCATCATCTCTGTGTTAGCAAAAGTGAATCCCAGCTTAGCCAGTGTTTACTGCACCTGTCATGGTTGCCTCTGGGCATAAACAGCGCTATAGGGAGTGGGCCAGAGAGGGGCAGGAGGCAAATGGGGACCTGACAGTGGTGGGTTTTTCACTCAGCCCCCGAGACCCTCCACACTCTAAATCACAACACAACATTCCATACACACTTCTTTCCACACACACACACACACACACACACTTAAAGAGAGAGCTGATCGATGGGCCGGCCCATCTGCTGTAGCCTAAAGCCTCCTGACTGAACACAGACAGAATGAGGGAGAGAGAGAGACAGCAGAACTATTTTAAAGTGATTGTTTGTAACTCACTTTAGTGTGAATTACCTTTATTGAAATAGTGGTCGTTAATAAGAAAGCACATTAGTGTAGTGCTTTGTATATGAAAGTATATGGCAGATGCCATCATTCTGTGCGTGCAAAAGTTTTTGATCTGACCATGACTGTAAAGAACAAATCTATTACTGTCTAATGGCAAGAAGACATTCTTTACTTTTAATGTTAACTTACTTCTAATGTTAACTTTTATTCCAAGTTATTTTAGAGTTTTTCTACTGGTTAATTCATCACGCCAATGTAAAATGAGCAGCTGCTGCATTCAAATTAAATTTAAAAAATCATGGTTCCACACACTACCACACCACTGAGCAAGCAAAGGGTGCTCAAAATCGCAACATGGATAAAATACAAGAAGCAAGACAATGACAGATAAACAAGATACAGGTAAACACAGATAAACAAGATGCAGAGAAACACAGATAAACAAGATACAGGTGTAGACTATGATTAGAGGGAGGTGGATCTGTGGTGAGACTGAGAGAGGAGAGGGGTAGAGGCTGGACAGGACAGTCAGGCCGGGGGTACAGTGACGGTAAGAACCTAGAGACAAGGAGTTTGGTGACAGGATGAGACAATTTATGGACTAACGTGGATGGGTCACCTGATATAGCTCAATGCGCTGCTCAGACACACGGGCCTTTGGGTTCTGCAGCCTGAAGATCCTCAGCTCCGCCTTCACCAGGTTGGAGGCATTCTTCTCCATGGAACTCACATCAAACCTGAGCCGTCTGAAGTAAGGGTTGTAGTGGTTTGGAGGGATGACATCTGTAACACAGAAAGAGGCTTTGTTATTTAAAATCAAAGCCATTGTCCTTGGGTGTGTGGTGGGCAAAAAAGTCAAACAATATTAGCACACTTTTCAGCTTTTGGCAGGGCTCTTTCAATAGTGATGAGAAGTTGCTGCCAAATGACTGGGGTTACAGGAAGAGTCACATGTTGGACAGTTCAGAGCGTTCCAGAAGACCTCTGGATTACACCTGCAGCCACATCTCATCACTTATTCAAGCAGGGGATTATTTGGAGGATGTTGAAATTGATGTTGGATTTCCTATTTCATAACAACTGAGTTTACATCAGAATGAACTCGAAACTACGATGTCATGTTACACAGATATTTTGACGTGACATATTAGGGATAGGATAAGACTTTTTTGACAGAGGCTAATGAACAGGTCATGATATCCTGTGTACCATAAATAAATTCCTCAAAATTGGATGTTTTAGTAAACAAATCAGAGGCAGCTGGAATAAGGCCCCGCTCCATATGGTGCATGTATGAGCCCAGTAGTACAGCAACACTCACGTAATACTCTAAACCATGTGCGGCTGCTGTGTGCTTTCACAGGCCCTGGACATCATGTAGCAATACTGGGTCCAATGCGCATACTTCAATTATGTGATGAGAACATCTTTCTGCAAATGAATGATAACTACCAAATGCATTGCCATTTGATCTTTGATAAACCCATAATACTGCCATTATTTAAGTATTCTAAACTAGTGTGATAGTTTAAAGGTAAAGCCTTAGCTAGGTAAGGTGTTTGTACATGGAGTAAATGCCTTGCAATATATTAAAGCTATGGCTACCATTTTTTAAGTAAAATTGAACGTTTTCATGAAGAGCTAAGCAGAAAAAAAGCATTTGTTGCTTTGTTTCATGCGTCTATCTTAAGTAACGGTATGCTGACCCGATAGTAAGCTTCGGTGTTGGGCTGATATTGGCCAGAATCACAGGATCAAGTATCAGAAAAAGCCTGAACTATCACATAAATGCTTAACTAAGCTTTGACCAACATTCCATAAAGAGAGGCAGGAGTAATGAGGAGCAAGGCTGTGTCTCAAACAGCTCCCTACTCCCTACAAAGTGAGCTGTATTAAAATACAGGTTCCTGCACCCAAATATTGTATAATATGTCTCACAACGAGCCACTGGTAATTCAGCCATGTATGCTGTAATGGACCCATTGTACACTACAGAAATTTTTTTTTTTTTTTAACTAACATAGTGCACTACAGAAGAAATAGGGAGTCATTTCAGATTCAAAGCGCCTCTTACTAACAGAACTGATATGGCTATGTTAGTAATATAACATGATGAGCACTAGCGGTTTTTGAGAACTGTGTCCTCAGTGCAGCTTTAGTTTGATTTGTCAGAAAGCTACCATTTACAGAACATTCTGCCTTCATGATGAGCTTTTCTTTCAGCTAGAGGTAAATAACATCGCCTTTCCATGGAAAGTGATGCCACGCTTACATGTTGTATGTGTGTAGTTTTTCCTTTACTTTAACAAAATGCTCCCAGGCTTTACATAACTTGGAGCTTCCATCAATAGTTGTTCATTTTCTTATGCTATATGCTCACATATCAGTGACCCTATCAGTGAACTGCTGCCCTCCTCAGGATAGGTCTGGCTGTAAGTTGGGCGCTGCTTTGAAAATCAACTTGTCAAATAGTTCGTTTCAGCTCTAAAACACAATGGTAAACCTGGGCTGCATTTTTTTGACCAAAATAATTTACATTAGGTAGAACATGTGAACACCTCGTATTATGCAAACCTCCACGGAAACACATTTGGAACATCAGAGATTGGCCAGTAAGCTTACAACATTCTTAACATCAACATTATAATTAGAATTAATGGGCTAAAGCTGCAACAATCTGAGTCAAATCGATCACACTGCAGTTTACTAGGAGTGAACAAAGTGGTGCATGACTCTACTCACACAACAGCAGATGTGTGTCCCTAACCATGTGTGAGCCATGTGCATAGCATGCTAGGAGAAACCACTTGTATGATTGTGTGGGCTTAGTAGGAGCCTGCTCACTGGTGTTGGACAAGGCCCGAAGCCCTAAATTGATGGCTGTTAGGGAGCGCAGAAGCCAGGGATTAAGGAGCTGCGGTGGTTTGTTTAAAAAGCCTACACAAGCAGTACGTCCATCCAGCGAAGACACAGGGTGAAAAAAATGTTTAGCAGCTGCTCCTAGAGTCAGCATAGCTAAGAGGACAACCAGGGTCTTCAAGAGAAAAAAAAAACACTTACCTACTTCTATTTCAAAGCACAGAAGTGTGTATGGGTTGAGGTACACTGAGGTAGATTTGTCCATGCATTAGCCATGCCAGAAATGGTAATCAGCATGGGTGTAAAGACTAAACTGTCAGAGATAGCCCAGGACAGCATTTCCAGTGGTAATACATGGTTTGCTTTTACACTCTGGTTTTGTGATGTTTTGTCATCATGTCATTTCCATAGAAGTGTGACAAACACTGTATTATGAAGTGCTGAAGATCAAACGGAGGTCCAACAATGTGTTTTTAAGGTCCAATAGATATATCAGTTGGCTGATAATATCAGCTCATTGTGATGCCCAGTGAAGTTGCCAGTATCAACAAACTGCTGCCAATAAACTACCAATTAATAAGACCTTGTTTTATATTATGTCCAAAAAACACAACGGAATGAAGAAAATAACCCCCTTCTGAGGTTTTAATGGTTTCATTCTGGGATGCCAGTCTTTACAGAGACTCCAAAGCCTGCTTGTTTGCATTACAGCAATACAGCTTGCACTTGTAAATTTAATCACACACACACACACACACACACACACACACACACCCTTTATGGTAAAAATAACAAAAACACATAAAATGTTCTATAAAAACCTTTAGCATCAAGAAAGTACTGACCACACAAAGTCATTCTATGGTGGAGGGAAAGGTAATTGATAGAAACCAACAAAATGCTACACCCTGCACAAGGTACCATTTCTGCAAATGGTGTGAGCGCGATGAACCTTTTGAAGGTAGAGTAAATCTGTACATAAAGTACAGGAGTTTTACCAGTTGAAAGGGTTCTTCCTACATTTGTATTATATAGAGGTTCTATACAATTGAAAGGATTCTGTATCTTATTTACAAATATGATCCACTGAGAAGTTCAGGTTCTTCAGTCAAAGAACACATCCTGGCATACTTTTTAAGACTATCTGCCACAATATTTATATCACACTGAAGAGTTTAGGGATTGTTTTCCCATCAGGGATTAGGCCTATCCCTATACTATATTTGACCTTCAATAGAGAATCTCCATTCACACAATACTGTTCATATAGTAAATGAATAGGCCTAGTCACTTTCCCTGTTTCTGTTGTTTGAGTTTATGAAATGCGACAGTTGAGAACTGTCAGTCACATTTGGCAATATGGCAGTTCCTAAATGACAAGTCACTGGCATATCCGTCATTAAAGCAGTGTTCAGACAAAAACTACTGGAGACTTCCATTTTTAACTATATTCAATTAGCTGATATTATTGACAACAAAGTACTGACAGACTCATATATGACAATTCACAGTAATAAATATTTTCAAATTAGTCAGAAAAGCAGCACTCTACTAAAGTTACCGTAGCCTGTTTTTGATATAATTTGTAACATCTGTTGTTAAATGTCTAAATTAGTCATGCTGAAATACAGATTCTTCTATTCATCTCCCAATCTCAGGCCTTTTACTTATTCTCTCTCTTTCTTTCTCTCTCTCTCTCTCCCTCCCTCTCTGCGTCATGGTTGATCAGTGAGAGAGAGCCAATACTAACTTTTCAGTGTGTGACCCGGAGGACAGATGGGCCAAGACTAACGAAGCTCTTGCTAGCTTCCTTCCCATCCATCAATAGAAAAAAATCACACTTCAAACTTCCAGCGGGCCAGCTTAAGGAGCACAGTTTACATAAACTTCTCCCAAGCATCCTGCCTCTATGAATGACTCTGCTGTGCTCAGCTCTACACTGGAAGCTTTGAGCCCGAGAGCAGCCTCAGCAAAGACCCGCTGCTGTGGTGAACACACGCTATTGTGTGTTTACACACAAATTACGTCACGCCCACATACACACACAGATGATGAGACCTCTAATCCTAATATACCATGGTTTTCCTGTCACACAGCAATCCACAGGGGAATTTAGGCTGACTCAGTAAGCAAACCACCGATTGACTGAGGTTCAGTAGCAAGGAGGAGAGTCAAACCACGCTACCACTGATTTATATGAACGTGACATGAAAATGATCCACCACAACTGGCGCCGCTCTGGGCCGAATGCATGCGCGCTCTCACTCAGAGCACAATTAGGACCCACTGCAGTGATGTCACATCAAGCAGTGAGCTCACGCAATGGGGGGCTCAAACTGTCAAGTAGAATAAAAACCAAATATATCACGACGAAAAAGAGAAAGCACATATCTTTCAGAAGCCGGAACTCATCGACTAGAAATAGCTAAAGTCCTGAGACTTGCCAATTTATTCCTTCATCCACATTTCTAAGAGAAGAAACTAACACTAAGCAGTGAGAGAACTGCCATTATGATAGAGTGACTGGTCTAATTTGAAATATTGTGAGGCTTATTACTTCCTTTTAAGGTGCAGGTGGTGAGCAACAGGTCACTTACTGTTCTGATGAAGTATGAGATAATGACGCTGAACCCATGGTTGTTACAGAGGAAAAAGAATTAGAAATGCAACTTCTTTTGTGCTGGTAAGGGGTCGGTTATGGGTGTGAGAAGTTTCCACGGCAGATTGCTATGAAAAAGCTATATAAACTTTTCAGTGATACTAAAAGCTTTATTGATACAGAGCCTTTACAGTATGTGGAGGGCCTTTCAGCTCACACCTCTCATTTCCAAAATGCAACCAAAAATAACTGCATGGATTACTGACATGGCATTTCAGATGGAAGGGTGGGACATTGCCCAAACAGTGAAACCTGCATGTTTAGTGAGAGGACAGCTGAGCTCGCTAATCCAAATGCTTTTATTTCAGTGCACAAACTATGGTTCATGCGCAGTTTACGTTATCATACTTTGACATTTTCTGAATGTAGCAAAATGTTTTACCGCTGCCTTCCTGAGCAAGAATATGATGCTCTTCAGAGTCAGATAGCAAACTTGGCCCAGTGAAGCAGGAATGGTCATAACACACTGCATTTATACTGATTATTACATTATAGCATGGTGTTCTATATCATAATGAAAGTTAGTTTTAGTCAGTCAGTCAGTAGCTGTCAGTAAGTCAGCTGCTGTTCCACTCGGTGTCTTTTCTAACAATAATTTTTGCTACACCACTTTTGGAAATGTAGTGCCTCCCCTGGAAAAATGGTTTATGGGGAGCCAAATTCAGTTCCTCTAAAGCATCAGTCCTTTTTAGCTCTTTTATTTTTAATAGGTACATTAGGTTAGCACTTCAAAATTTGGGACAATGTCTCTCATCATGCACCCCACTCAGTTCCACCAATCTGCACGGAATTCAGACCTAAAATCTATCAGACGGTTCTCATGAAGTAGGCTACACCTAAACTATTTATAGCACTACACAATTGTCATCAAGCAAATTTGTGGGGTTGCTAAGACACTGTGAATAATTATGTCGAGTTTACACATGTAGAACATACCAGCATTTGCACATGCCCTCTCTTCACGCTCCCCTTCATAAATCACTCAATCCCAGGCTATTACAAACATTTGGCTAATAGATCCTGAATGGCTTCCTGAGCGCGCAGCACTTGTGATGAACAGGAAGAAACTTGTACTCATAGCCATCAAACACAAGCTTCCTTCCTGAAGGGGAAGGCTCACACACATGCCTTTCCCTCCTCTTCCTGCTTGGCCCGGAGGCCTGTATGCAGCAGCAGTCGATCCACGCTTTGCCTGTTGATAATCAGCCACTGCCACTAAGCCTGTATTCACCCAGCTCTAGGACAACACATCTCCATGCTACCGACCTCGCCTCATTTACTCCCTCAACTATGCACATACACATAAACAGACACAAGGACATGGACGTAATGTTTGTTTCCCCGCAGATTACATGCATACTAGTAGAGGAGCTGTTTACCCTGAACAGGACATGCATCTTTGGGGCATTATGTTAAATAGACCTAGACCAAGAATGCGCTCTTAGTGTCCTTTGCTCCTCTGCTAACCCCGGATTTGTTTTCTATGTGGTGGATTCACTCCAGAATGTCCTGCTGAACAGGAGTGTGTGGGCTTGAAGGTTGGCCTGCCTTCTCAGTGACAGCACTGTCTGTCTGTCCGTCTGTCTGTCCTTGAGCAAGCAGAAATAAATGCTGTTGCTAAGCAGGCCTTCGGCCGTTTGCAGTGGAAATGCAGATTTAGATGGGTGTTTTGTGTTACTCACACATAGGCAGACGCTTACACAGGTACACACACATGGACACAGATAAAGACAGAGGAAAAGACACAGTCAGACACATACACAAGACTGCCAAAATAAACCTCGGTCAAAACATAACCATAATTCTATTTTAAAAACAAAAGGCAGAGTTTCTTTCCAAAGACACATTCCTTTTCTCTACTGTGTGTTCTGTGTCACAAGTATTGAAATACAAGTCACACACAGCACACACACACATTGTCAGGCTGCTGTGTATAATATTGTCATGGTTTTAGGTTTTAGTTGCTGTGGAGACACGGGGCATGACATGTGGCTTCAATAAAACCCTGACATTAAGGATCTTATTTATGAGGAGATATTAATTGCCTTGGTTGTTACAAGCAGTGAAATAGGGGGAAACATCCAAACATTTGTTCAAATTCAAAAGATGTTACTCTGAGACTTATGACTTGCGAAAAATTACCGGATGCAACTGTTTGCTACTTTGGAGTCATTTTTACCTCTTGAAAATGGAAACTGAGACCAAATATTGGTGGTGCGGCACTAAAAGCTCCAGGACGGAGAGTAGGAGGGAAAGTATTTGACCTACTTTTGTGCATTTCTCACTTCCGTAAGATATGCTCTCGGATTCCCCCTGCTTCCTCTGTAGAAGGACACTCTGTTCTCTGCTTCGCACACTTGTGTCAGGAGAAAGAGGGGGAGAGAGAGTGAAGGAGAGAGAGAGAGAAAGACAGAAGGAAAGAGGGGTGGAGAGAGAGAGAGAGAGAGAGATAGACAGAAGGAAAGAGGGGTGGAGAGAGAGAGAAAGGGCGACTGAAGGAGAGAGAGACAGTAAGGGGAAGGTGAAGGTGCTGACCATACAGAGGAGTGGACAGGCAGAGGGGTAGAGGAGCTCTCGTAGGTCTGACTTTTCCTCCATTCGTTTACGTGGCAAGACTGGAGAGGCTGAGAAGGCTTCTGGCTGAGTCAAGGCCTGTAGCTGCTGGAACTGGATCCAGACTTACCATAGTGAGCAGCAGGAAACCGGTGGAGGAGTGGGAGTGCAGGGAAAGAGAGAGAGAGCAAGAAAGGAATGGCCAGAGAAAGGAAGGAACTTCAGAGGAGATGGAGAGCGATGGAGAGAGACAGTGAGAGAGAAAGAGAGAGAGAGAGAGAGTGAGGGAGCAAGAAACAGAGAGGGAGAGAGATGGAAGAGCGCTCCCGTCTGTGTCATTCCCTGCAGACGCCTCCGCCCAGCCCCTCACCTGCCAATAGCAAATTGAAAACAACTCTGCACATAATCCTTGGGAACTAAAAATACCCGTCGCTTTTGAAGGCTCCGTTCATGAAGTCCTGTCAGTCTGCACATGATTCCTTCCCAGCAACAACACACACACACACAGACACACACAATAATGATGGGGGAAGGAGTTAAGAGATGGACGAAGTGGAAGGCACTGTTGTCTTGTTGGCATTTTGTACATGGATCCTCTCGACTGTTGTATGGCAACCAGAAAACAAGCAACTGCAATGAATAGAGGTCTCAGTGACCCCGTTAAAGTTAGTGGAGACAGACAAAAGTTTAGTCCTTTATCAAATTTTTTAATTAGCAACTGTTGCCATGGTTTTATGGTTAATTTGCAAAGAAATAACATTGACCAGAAACAAAGGCCCAAATTCACACTGTGTCACCCTCTTCCTCTTTCTCTCTCTCTCTCTCTCTGTCTTCTATCTCGCTCTGTCTTCTATTCTCTTGGTTCTATCTGCTCCAGTGTGTACTCTGGTGTCGTGTGCTGAACTGTGAAATCATAATAGAGATAAACAATAGTGCTGGCTGGGCTTGGCATATTCTCTCACGCAGCCTCCTCACTGCAGCCTCCCCAACTCCATTAATCTTTAGTGGCGCTCCATACAGCTTCCCAGCCTCAGTGCATCCCTCCAGCACACTCTCACTCCTCCAGAGCCTGGAGAGATAGATGGGCTCCAGATCTCTTTCCCACACTGCGCTTTACTTGTGTTAGAATATCGTATTACATGGGACCTGTGCTCTTGCTGTAAACACTACGAAACCGTTGGAGGAACAGTTGTTATTCTTCTGCACTTTCGTCCCGCGCCACCCGCTCCCCCCGTTACTCTCTCCCCCTGTTACGCAATAGAGCTTGGCCGCTGGAGAAGCGGCAGCACATCCAGGTCTTGCGTAAGTTTACTGAGACCCGCTTTTCAACAACAACCCCACCGTGCAGAGCCCCCTGAAGCCTATGGACTGAGTCTTCAGAGACAGAAAGAAAGAAAGAAAGAGAGAGAGAGAGAGAGAGAGAGAGGAAGAGAGAGGGGGAGAGAGAGAGAGAGAGAGAGAGAGAGAGAGAGAGAGAGAGAGACAGTATGAGTGAGAGAGAGACATTCAGAGTGAGAGAGA
>JBBIGA010000007.1:16451848-16518048 GCA_037576975.1 Alestes dentex | reverse complement strand
CACACACACACACACACACACACACACACACACACACACACACACACACACACACACACACACACATACACTTACTAATCAATAAGTAGTTATTTAATAATTTCTAGTTATTACTTAATAATTACTGAATAATAATAATTGCTACACACAATAGTTAATGGTAATTCCTAAAGTAGTTACTGAATAATGCATAATAGATATTGAACAATTCACTGTACATACTCATAAATTCATGACAAAAACTGAAAAATCTTGAATAATCACTTTCTGGCAACGGAATTTGTCAGTCTTTACTTCGTTCTTTTTTAAACATCTGGTGCAATATGTACAACGTCTTAAATATTCTTAGAGAAAATAACACAATTGTACAAAGTAGGTTTGTAGATTTAGGCAGAGTAAATGTTTTTTGGTCCTCTGGTAGTAGATCAGTGCTTATAAAATCAACAGGGAAAGAGTTATGTAGTACTAAAGAATTGGCACATTCATATTATAGTAGTTAATGATTATGCTATTTACAATAGCTGCTGTTTAATTTATAGTAATTACTGAAGATATAGCTGAATAATAATTCTGCATGTCCATGTTTAAGTTTCACTGTTCCTTTTTTTAAACATGTGTCTCCAGTACTTGTATGGAGGGGTTTTTCTTTCTTTTTCTGCAGAACTCTTCAGTTTAAAGATGCGGTTGTAGTTTGGTAGACACTGATGTGTGTGAAAAGCAGCTAGATGTATGCAGTGATGAGCTGTGCTCGCGGCTGAGGGAGAGAGGAAAGGACATGTTTCCTCTTTCGCGGTTTATTTGTCATGTTTTAATCACTCTGTATCGTTGCAGGCATTGATCAGAACATGATAACTTGTAAAGCTGCATCCACACGGCTTTAGATGGAGAGATAGAGGGAAAACCAAAGAGAGAACTAAAGCATGCAGAGAGAGAGAGAAAACAGGATCCAAGTATTTTCATGTGTAGTGCATGTAGTGTATAAAGAAAATGTTGTTGCACACTTACTTACATTTTATAACTTACTAGGATTTTATAGCTCCAAAAAATCTTTACAGGAAAAGGATAAAACCCTCTGACCCTTATTTTACTTGTTCATATATCAAAACATTTTTACCAAATGTAAAGAGTAATTTGAATGTTCCTATTATGAAAAAAACCCCTCTAAAATATCAAAGATCTCCAAAAACAACTTTGCAGGAGAAGGAATATTATCATGTGGATCATATCTGCTGAAAGGTTAACTAGGACATCAGTGCTGATTAAATCATTGTTAATTATATAAAAAAAAATACAACTTGACCACATTTTATATGTATATTGTACATATGACATTACTATTACATACATAAATAAATATACATAAATACAATATACACAAATATATGGGACACATGTATGACCCCATATTTTAACAAGTAATAATAAATATGTGAGTCCATGTGTGTGTGTTATGTGCCCCTATGATAGAAGAGAGCACCACATCTACTTGTTGCATGGGGGAATTTTCCTGGGGTAAAAATGATAATCACACAAGATTTAAAGACTGAAGATCTATACTGAGGGAGCACTACTGTAAGAGTGTGAGGGGATGAAAACCTATGCCTTGTGTAATCTGCTTAAATTTAGATTTTATCCTGTCAATCTACCTCTTATCACATGGTACAGTGTTGACAAACACTGTTGCCATTGTGTCTCTCATACATGTTTGCACTTTTCTACCTGATTTCCAGTCCAGCCCTTATTCTCCTTCATTTTCCTTGTCATTCAGACTCACTGTGCAAAGTAGTGGTACTCACTACTGCTTGAGTCACTTGAGAAGAATGTTTTAGGCCTTAACATGATCCTTCTAGTGTATATTTTTGGTTTCTGCCAAGAAACATCTGCAATGAACTTCTGGATAGATTTTAGGCCTCTAAAGGCAAAATCATTATGTAGCAATTCTGTTGTTGAGGTTTTGCATTGAGGTGAACATATTGTAGATTTTATTCTTAAGGAACTACGAGACATTCCTCACATCCATTACAGTGGGTGTCCTCTTTCCGTGCACTTTTATATATCTTTTATATATGTGTTATGAATATTTGTTGTGTCACAGTGGTGTCACAATCAGCATAGGAAGGAACCAGACAAACCTCTGAAACTGAGGGTGAACCTAATGCTTTGAGAAAAAGTGCTGCTTGCCAGTGTCCGTAAACAGTGTGGTATTCAAAGTGCAAGTGCAAGACAACAAAGCATAGAAAGACGAGATGGTAGTGCAGTTAAAGTTTCTTTTTCTACAGTGTATTTTGTGCACAAGCCTGATTAGTGTCTGATGTGTTTTCGGTGGTGTATCAGATGATCCTCAGTGTATGTTGGTATTGAATTCAAAACCACAGGGTTTTGTTACGACAGTAATCATTAAACGTTATCTTTATAATAGAGAGAGAAAAAAAACACTTTTCACTTTTGCTTTAATGAACTAAGCTTTAATTTAATGTAATTTGGACTATAACTGTAATGGGAAGTGGGTGCTTTCAAATGATGTACAAAATGACAAATTTGAATATATAGTCATTTCCCTGCTGATTAACAAAAAAGTTAGCAGATGTCAGCAGATGTTAAACTTTTGCACTCAACAGTGTTTGGGTATATTGAGGATCATAAGAGACTGTACTTTCGATTAATCATTATATAGAGAGAGAAAGATAGACAATGTTTTGTCATACAGCAGACCCATGACACTAATCTTTAGGTTAAAGTGTAGGCGTAGAGTTGACGGCAGGACATACTACAGTCACTTAAGTGTCTGTAGAAGGATGAACTGGCACTCCACCCAGATAGCTCAACAATAATAACAACAAAAACAAAATCCTTTTTTGATAACCGTATCATATTTTTATCAACATCTGTATAAAAATCATATTCATCCATTCACCCATTTCCAGGCGTGCACATGGGATGCTGATATATATATTAGGGCATTAACCCTAATAGGGCATTAAGCCTAGTCAACTTCAGAGGCACAAGTCGACTAGTGGTGTGTCTTTTTCCTCTCTCAGTGCGTGCGCTTGTGTACACAATACAGTCTCTGCCTCTGATTGGCTTATGCTGACAATGCGTTCCTTGACTGAACCAATTATTATAGTCACTATATATATATATGTGTGTGTGTGTGTGTGTATGTGTGAATGGCTGGGCCAGATCATCTCTAAAAACAGCAGTTCTTGTGGGTTGTTCCCTGTATCGAACAGTTAGTCCCAAATGTGGTCCAAGAAAGGGTAATTGGAACTGGCAACAGGATCAGGGACCCCAAAGGTTCATTAATGTGCCTGGGGAGCGAAGGCTAGTCTGCTGCTCTGATCCCACAGAAGAGGTGTTGTAGCACCCATTGCTGAAAACATTAATGCTGGCTATGATAGAGAGGTGTCAGAAAAGACAGCTTGCAGCCACAGACCAGTCAGAACGTCAGTGCTGACCCCTGTTCACTGCCATAATTAAGTGCATTCTCTGTGGAGGATGTATTTCATTTAGAAACTTAACCAAATGTAATCTGACCAGCAGCTTTGTTGTGGACCTGGACTGCTGCCGAAAGCATCTACAATGGGAACGTGATCATCAGAACTTGACCATGGAGCAATGGAAGGAGGTGGCCTGGTCTGAAGAATCGAGTTTTCTTTCATGTTAAGGGTCAGATGCATGAACATCATTTGCACTGCAGGCAGAGGTAGCTTGATACTCTGGGCAATGTTCTGCTGGGAAACCTCGGGTCCCGACATTCATGTGGATGTTACTCTGGCACATCCCACATACCCATGTATTGTTGTAGACCAGGTACATCCCATCATTGCAATGGTATTCACTTATGGCAGTGGCCTCTTTCAGCAGGATATTACTCCCTGCCACACTGCAGAAACTGTTCAAGAATGGTTGAAGGAACATGACAACGAGTTCAAGGTGTTGGCCTTGAAACACCCCAGATTTCAATCTGATATAACATCTGTGGGATGCCCTAGACAAACTAGTCCTTATCCACCTCACAACTTACAGGACTTAATGGAGCCAGATACCTTCAGTACACCTTCAGAGGTCTTGAGGAGTGCATGCACTGACAAAAAAGAGCTGTTTTGGCAAGATGAGTAAGATCAGCAATATCTGGAATACGGTTTTAATGTTTTGCTTGATCGGTGGATGTAACACTTTTAAGATAATTTCTTTGCCGTACAGATGTCTGCATGAGTGTGTGGTGTATGTTAGCTTTTCAAGGTGTGTGTTTTTGAGTGTGTGTTATTGTGTATGCTTTGTGCCAGTGTAGGTCTGGCCTTGTCCTCAGAGACAGACAGAGGAGAGCAATCAGTCCATCTTTGCTCCTTCATCAAGTCCCCGCTTTCCTCTACGTCCGACGGCGCGATAAAGCCTCCCTGCACTCGTTTGCCTCCCAGCCTGCCTCTTTCCCTCGTTCCCTTTCCTTTCTTTTACCCCCCCCTTACCCCAGCGGTCTTTAATACACACATATCACAGCCTGCCTCCTGAGGTTTGAAAAATGAGAAAGCTACTTCATTGAGCCTCTCTTACTCACTCTCCCTCTCTCTCCAGCTCTCTCTCTCTCTCCGGTCACAATAAATATTTTTCCATTTATATGCAAATGATTATCTACTGACCAAGAATGGATGGAAGTCGTCTTGTTTTCATTGTACTCGCGGAGGTACAAGCGGTGTGAAACGGCGGACGAGGGGGGGGGAGACGGAAATCAGCCAGAGAGGGAGCCGCCTTGCCGTTTCGAGAGTAAATAATCTTGCCTTGCCTTCCTTTATTTCTATGACAGTCTTGAAAGGGGACTGTATTAACTTATAAGTTATAAGTAGTTGGAAGTAACTTACTTTAAACCGGTGGAAGGGGTGAGGTGGGGGGAAGGAAACTATGGGGGGGGGGGTGTTGAAGAAAGGGAGAAAGAACGAAAGAAAGAAAGCTGACGCTGTCGCTTAGTTGAGTTCCCCCCAAATTGCTGACATAATTACATGAATGTAATTTTTATGAGTCACACAAATCTCGGCATTTTCAGTGAAGCAGATAATTAGACTTGGAATAAAGCGGGACTGAATAATTAATACATCAAAACTAGATGAACTTTTTCTAATTATTTTTATTTAATCTCCATTCTAATTATTGTTGGAGTCGGCTGAGCAAGATTGCTTCTCATTCAGGGAGTGAAATGCACCCTCGCCGGCGTATTCTCATCCAGTGAAATATTAACTAAGCGTGTAGAGAGAGGATCAGAGAGGGGCGCCCCTCCACCCCTTCGCCCCGCTCCGAATCCACCACCAACCCCCCCCCCACACACACACACACACCCCACTCCGCCCCACCCCTCCCCTGATTGAACTGTAATTTAAAATTCTCTGTTGCCAACAAATAATTTGCATCCACACCTGCCATATTTTCTCATTCTTTATTTATTTCTCCCCTCCCACCCCTCTTCCAACCTGTGCCGGCAGCAGGACGCTGATCAATATTTCTGCAGGTTTAAATGAGTTTGTTAATTAGCCTAATGTGATGTTGCAAGAGTTGCGTTTTTTTTCTTAGCTTTCTCTGCTTGCTAAAAGTTCCAACACGGTCTTTGTCGTAAGTCTGACCTGTGTATGCGAATTTGTGTGTCTGTATGTGGCTGTGTGCGCAGAGACTCTGTGTGCCGCTGCTGACCGCAGGGGAAAATTTTCACACTTTATCTCTTGTGTCTTTCTTTCTACCAGGAACTACTCCCACATCTGATCAGATAACCTTTAAAGCTGAAATAAGCATAATGAATGAATCCCCTTTACAAGTGCGCATGTGTGCAGCGAACACACACACACACCGAACCAAAAGAAATAACATTTGTTGTGCTTCAAAATTGTTTGTTCTCTAAAGAAATTTCTAAAAATTGTTGAACTTCATTGTTCCAAAATCCTGCCCAGCCTTCCAAATTCATCCCTTCCCCCCCCCCCCCCCCAACTTTTCCCAGTTGAAGAACGGTCTAAGGCTTCTTTAAAACTGATGATATATGACCTCTCACCGAAGCGAGCTGAGACGGGGTGTGCTTGAGTTGCGACGGGCTCTGCATTGCTGAGACGCAGCTCAGAACAAAATAAAAGCAGCTTTTAGGAGCATGAAATGAGCTGAGTCCTTTCCCTCCGCTCATCCCGCATCGCCGTGTGTGGATACACTAGATTAAAACTGCCACTTAATTAATGTACAAAAACAAGATCAGATTTAATTAACATCTGATTTAATTGCATCCCCACAATTGCTTTTTCCACACTATATGCTTCCGATAAAAATGATGGCGGAATGTAATAATTATACAGACAAATATAATAATGCATCAACGCATTGAAATGAGGTTTGATGTAAATCCAAGCCAAATCGCTTTTATGGAGGGAGCAAAAAAAAAAAAAATGTTAATATCACATTTCAACAGTTTTATTAATTATTCAGATTTTGTAAATAATTTCATTAAATACTGCTGATTATGGGAAGCAGCTAATATTTACATGCACAATATGGTGATTTGCTTCTGTGTCTAAATCAATTCAAAGACATAAGATCTTGCTATTTTTTGCCTTCATCCGAGATGATGCACTTCATGCATTGAGAGACGGCTGGTAAATTCTGCCACCACAAAGCCACCCAAAAAAGCGAAAAACTTATTTTTCTAATAATTTTGTATATATAGTCTTAGACAATGACAATTTTTAAAGTGTACATCCTGTACACAGGACACATTTCCATACATTCTAATACAATTAGTGTTTATTTGCTGAATTTAACATTTTGGGAAAAAATAAGGTGAAGAATGCCTGTGCGGAATTTATGGCACATTTTATATTTAATGTTTTATGTTTCTCCAATTTGTTAAACACAGTAAGTACATGGACATTATGCACTAAAATCTGCAGATAATGGCTTTTATCAGTGCTTCTTTTCATCTGTGTGTGTTAATTTCCACAAAGAAAATCAACAAAACAGGTAATGTGAGCAGGGTGTTCAAACTTTTACAGATGGCTGTGTACATTCAGCTAGCTGTGTGTGTGTGTGTGTGTGTGTGTGTGTGTGTGTGTGTGTGTGTGTGTGTGTGTGAAATTTCAAGATGTTAGTTTAGTTGCTAGTATAAAACTAGTATATTAAAATAAACATTTTATACCATGCTATATAACATATGTGATGCAACATATATGTGTCTATCACATCACCATCTACTTTTCCTATCTTTTTTCCTATCTTTAATACTTCAGACTCCACAGTTTATTTTGGAATATAGAAGATTTTAACAGTGAGTTCATTCAAGAATACAGAATAGAACAGCACTGATGCTGTAGTGCTTCTTCTGCATGCACCCCGTGACCTGGCATATGCAACTTTTTTTTTTTTTTTCAGAAACAGTAGGTGTATGTAGATTGTACATTATGTGTATGTAGGTGTATTATGGTACCGGAGATGAGCTTTCTATGCCTGGAAGTGTCTTTCTTTTACATGTTATGAGAAAGTCAAACTTTAAAAGAAGAAGAAAAGGGGATGCCACGGAGCAAAGCACCACACCATCATGCACTATCCAGGCGATGTATGAGCAGAAGCTGCTGGTATAATATATATGAGGCATGTAGTCCCACTGCATTATTGAATATGCAGCTGATTTAATAATGTAGAAAACATTTCAGAAATCATTTTTTACGGAAACATTTTGTGCTCAATATAAGACTGGTTTGGGTTTCTGGAAAGAAATTAGAGAGTCACATACATTGTCCCAACTTCAACTCTCTGTCCCAGGCAGGGATTTGAAGTATTTAGTATATAGATCAACTATACAGACCCAACAGTGAACCTCTGTGTATCAAACAGGCTCTTAAAGGAGGCATTATTTCGTGAAATTACACAAGCATGTAAGATTATGAATAAAGATACTATGAATGAATTGAGGAAGTAAAAGCTGACATGTGATGGTTGAAATGAATAAATTTGCATTATAACACCTCTCCAGAATGTACATGCCTCTGGAAGACAAGTCTGTGTTCAGGGAAGGCTCCGAGCCCAGCAGTAATGTGGCATATGGAAAGACGAGAAAGCAAGTGCTGAGCTGAGTAGATTTTTGGAAAGATTTTTTTTTTTGCACTGTGTTGAAAACGAGAGATGCACAATGAGATATATGGAGTAGAGTTGAGATTTAGTGGAGAGAGAAAGAGGATATCCCATCACTCCTGTGCTCGACTCAGGCTTGTTACTTGTGTGATTACACAGGGAGCCGGAGGAGCCGAGTGTGACGCCCCTATCAGATGTAATATCGCTTCAGAGATTTATCTTGTTCTTATTATTTTCAATGGGACTATTTTTGTATCATCTTGGTTATCAGCAGTATCTATTTGTGGGGGTGCATTTGTATGTGTGTGTATACAATGTTTTGGCTTTTTATCACCATGTGGCACCGTTGAAGCTGCCCTGCCGTGTTTTTCACTGCGACTTCTCTTTCAAATGTGTCTATTGCCACCACATGGAGGTACAAGGTACTACGAGAAAGTAACTTCAGGCCTTCGTGGGAGCTTTCAGGGCAAGGACTGGCAACTTGTAAAGTAACTTGTACGGAATAAATGCATGGGTGTATAAGTATGGGTGTATATGTTTGTTTTTATATCTTAAGACAAAAAATATTATGACATTATATATATTATGATACAATATTATAATAATACCAAAAAAAAAAAAATCACGCATGCTTATCTTTGATATATATATGATAAAAAATTATATAATCACATGCATAAATGTATGTGCGTGTGTGTGCGTATATGTTACCTACATATCTTTGTATAAATGTGTAAGTAAAACTGATATAATCACATACACACACACATGCAGACATATTTACGTGTGTGTGGTGATTATATCAATTTTACTTACATATGCATACATAGATATGGAGGTGTGCATGTGTTTGTGAATGCATTTAGTATTTTCAGGATGTTTAGACTCTCTAGTTGGTCTGATGTTAAAGACTATATAAAAAAAGACTGAAAATGAATCAAAGAACATTCTCCTGTAAAATGTTACATTTCAGAAGCCAACTTATCATAAAAAGAAAAAGAAAAAAAGTGTTTGTGTGTGTGTGATGGACGGAATGATGCAAGAATGTAAAGGACGCCGTGAGCAGACACAACATGTACCCTCCTTTTGTGATGACCATCTTTTCTTCTGGAATCTCCTCTTGAGATTTGCTGGGCTGATTGAAGTGGCCGCACGCGCATAAATGTCGCAATACAAAACCCCACAATACAAAATGCCCACGGAAGTGACCTTTTGAACTTTGTCCCCCCAACTCTGGTGCAGGCATGTGGCCACCATGGCAGGCAAATGGTTGTTATAGTCAAATTCTGCAACCAGAAACTAGAAGTGAAGTGGATCATTCAATGAGCGACTATGTGAAAGTGGTAAAACTGGACACACACACACACACACACACACACACACACACACACACACACCTAGACACGGTGCTGAAGCTGCAGGTAGTGTGTATGGTCTGTCTGGCGCCAGCGAAGATAATCTAGTCACGCTTGAGCTGGGACCATCACAGATATACAGGCAGCTGCCATTCACCCTGTGTGTGGCTTGTTTATGATTGGCCGGGCAGGCAGGTATGGGCGGTGGCCTCACACACACAACTCCAAATGAACCCCTCACCTGCGCATGACCTGGCGAGGCGGTGTATGCGTGAATACGTGTATGCGTATGTGAGTGTATGATGTCGCGGCAATGCTCAAGAATGCCAACAGTGCGGTGCGGCAGACTGGCCGGAGTCTGAAGTGAACGGACCAGCATGTCTCACACACACTTGCGCGCGGCCAAAAGAGACGCTTCGGTTAGCGTGTGTAGGTGTGTTTGCGTGTGACGAGCGTTCAGCCGTAGCGCTGAACCCTGCGTAGCGCCAGCTCGGCTTTGAGGGTGTGTGTGGCTGGTACAATGTGCATGGGAACGTCAGTGAACCTTAATTCTGACTTCAGGTTCACCTGAGTGTGTGTGGCACACACACCAAGATGAAGGCCTTCACCCTGACAGTTCAGCAACAAATCAAATCTACCCCCCCCCTCCCCTTCCCCTAATGAAATCTATAAGCCAAGAAAAGTTTGCCTAACATTGTTGCTGGAACAAAAATCTTTCTTATTTTTTATTTTTTACCCCAGTAGTTACATTGTTATTAATGTATTGTTACACAGTTATTAGACAGCTAATTTAAAGTGGGACCTTTTTGTACATAACTTAAAAATGTTAGCTGCCATTGACACTGGTTTGTTACTATGACGAACCAACAGAAATAGTCCAAAATGACTTACATTCACTTTCAAAAATGCTCTTTCCTTTTCTTGTTACTATTGTGGATATGCTGTACAATATTTGGTTTTGACAGCACATAGCTTGAGATGAAAGAGACTTTCTTTTGTGGTTTCTAACACTAAATGACTTTTTGTTGTCTATAAACCTGGACAAAATGCTTAAAGTATTGAACATGTACAGAATTTAAAAATGACTGTTGATAGATAACACACTTTTGTAGATAACAGTATGTTATACAGTGTCAGAAACCACATAAGCAAGTCTAATAGAGATTTCTGAACAACTCAGTGTGGTTTGAGGAGAGTTTGTATGATACAGTTCAGTTACTTGTCAGGTAAAATTGCCTAATAGTCCCAGAGCAAAATAAAAGAAGCAAACATGTCTTGACTGAAGGCCTGAATTTAGAGTAAAGGGTGAAACCTGTGTGAATTAGATTTTTGGCCAAACTAATGTGGCGGTTTGAAGGCTTGAATGTGTCTGTAGTCTTGGCAAGGACACAATAGACCCCTCTCTCCTTAAACTCTCTCAAATCGATACTTGATCCCTCAAACCCTTTCTGTCTCTCTCGTTCCTTCTTTCTCTGACTCTTTCTCTCGCTCTTTCTCTTATTTTTACAAGAAAAAGAGAATCCTCCACTCTCTAGAGATGCTTACCTTCTCCATGTCTCTTTCTCTTTCTCCATCTCTCCCTCTCTCTTTCTCCCCATCTGTCCCTCTCTCTCTCTCACTCCATCTCTTCATCCTCCCATCCTTCCACCACCAGCCCTCCATCCACCTCGACCTTGTGGGGTCACCTGTCTTTGTCAGATGAAGCTTGGGGAGAGCTATGTGAGTGTGTGTGTGCTCGTGTGTGTGTGTGTGTGTCCCCGGCTCCAGGCCTCTTATCTCTCTGGGCTGCTGCCGTTTTAAATTATTCATCCCTACTGCTCCTGCGCACACACACACACACACACACGCACACACACACACACACACACACACACATCTCCATCACACGCCTGCCCGCATCCGCTCGCCCGAGAGGCGGTCGCCGTGGCAACCTTATCAGAGATCGCAGATTTCAGCTCCAGAAATGAAATAAAAGGGGAAATTGGCTGTATTAGCATAAGAGGAGGCAGCCTGAAGTCGAATACACACATCACCCCCTAAACGTACCCCCCTCTCTCCACCATCCCTCCATCCTCCTCTTCCCTCCCTCGCTCCTTATCTCCCTCGTCTGATCGCTTTCTCTCTCTTTCAGTATTTTTTTTCTAATTTCATCCCCCCTCCCTTTCTATCCCTCTTTGTTCCTCCCTTACTCATGGGGAGAGAGAGACACACACAGAAAGTGAGAGAGAGAAAGACGTAGAGCGAGAGAGAGAATGAAGCATGGGAGGAAATAGATGCGGTCTGGATGACCCTCGACCTCTCTGGAACGAGTAAACAATACGCAGTAACCTGGGAGACTGGGCAAGGGTTGTCAGGGGCGACGGGGTTGACGGGCGGTTTGATTTCCTGTGGATCTGGGGTGGGTGGGCGGGGGGGACCCTCTCTTCCTGCGTTTTGCGGACGTTTATTTTGGCATACTCGGGCAGGTCCACGGAGACTCGACCCTCTATAACAGTCGTTCTTAGGAGTACTACTTTTCCCTCCAAATAATTCCACATAAACATTCGTCTCCATTCAGCCTCCATCTACACCAAAAACAGACTGGCCCTAAAACAGTAGTGGGCCTCTCTAAAAGAAACCATCTTCAGACGGACGTGAAGATGGATGTGAGCTACAAATTGTTGCACTGCTTCAAATTTAGTAGCATTATGTTTAGCCAAATATATACAGGACCACGTTACTATAATAATAAAGGTTTATAAATGATTTAAAAGCTTTCATTAATGGTCATTTATTAGGTTGGACAGTACTTTGTTGAATATGTTTTTGTTCTTTAGGCAGTTACTGCACTTAAATTAAAAGGAAACAGAGACCTGTTGCTTTCCAGATCATGGGACTAAATTTACCTGCACTTTGAAACCTCAGGTCTTACACTTTACTGATTTTATTTTTATTTTCTCTATCAATCAGCATTATGCTTGTCAACATCAGATATTCATTTACAGCTCACTAATGATTTTAAAGTGTTTCCAACAAAAGTATTACACAAATTTTAAACCATTTAGAAACAAAAGAGTAGTCATACAGTAAATGGTACTCTTAAAAATAAATGTGCCAGAAAGGGTTTTTTTTTGTGATACCATAATGGAAATATTTACAGCACTCAAAGGACATTTCCAGTGGATGGTTCTTAAAACATTGTAAATTGTGTGTGCGTGTGTGTGTGTGTGTGTTGTGTGTCTGTCTGTCTGTCTGCCTGCATGTGTTTATGAAGAATTTTTCTTTTGAATTTATAGAAGCTACCTTAATGGAAACGCTCTCGGAAGAGCCCTTAAATTGGGAAAGTATCTACATTATGTGGTTTCTTCAGGGAACTAAAACAAACGCTTTGTGGCAGTTTGATTAAAGAGTTTAGTTGATCAGCCAAAACACGTTTTTTAATGCCCTTTACCATGAAAGAGTATAATTATATACTAATAAGTGTGAGAAAGACAGAGAAAGGCAGATAGATTTATATTTGTCTGAGGTCATTCAACACTTTTTCTTGAAGGGGAACACAGTACCTAAAGTTTCATTACAGACAAACACATACATAAACTCAAGCAGACATAACAGCACTTGGTTCTGTCTGTGCCTCCCACCCTGCAGTTCATGTCACTGTATTCCTAATAAAGCTTTAAATATTTGTCTGACCCTGTTGGGACCTGGCTATTCATTATTAAACATGGTGTCTCAAATATTTTTGGGATCAGATTGGGTTCAAGCCCATCTCTCATCTTTAAAAGATTTTGATCTGCATTCAACCCATCTTCCATTTTTCTCCCTTATTTATTCTTCCTCCAAACCTTAATTACCATTACCGGTTTTGGCACCCTGGAGTTACTTATTGTTGGCACCAACGTCTACAGCGTCAGTTATCTATAAACACCATAATTCATTTTATGAACACCACTAGTCAAACAACCACCATTTAGCCAGGGACTTGAGAAAATAAATAAGCAAAAAACATTCTCCAAACTCATCATCATTGTTCAACAAACACCAACACTGTTCAACAAACACCATCATTCTCCACCATCTTCCTCTAAGCACCAACATTCTTCAATAATCACTACCATTTTCCAATTAAAATCATTCCCCAACAAACACCAGCATTCTTCATCAAACACTAGTGCTTTCCAGCAAACATCTTCACTGTCCAAAAATACCAGCATTCTTCATCAAACAACACCATTCTCACAACCTAACAAGCCAACATATGGATTTGTTGTAACAATTTATAACACTATTATAAAACCTGGCTGATTTTCTGGGAACAGTCCCGTCTACCCATGGCAGAAAACAGCTTGGTAACTCCCCTCCAACACTGCTCTGAAACTCTGTCCTTTCTGGTAAAGCAGACGCTCATTGGTGTCAATAAATTAACCCACACTTCTGCATAATTCCCAGTGCCTATGCCCTGGCTGCAATTCACAGAAAGAATCTGTAATATTTGCAATCCTCAGCAAAGGTAAATGTTCCTCTGTACTGGCTTTTGTGGGCTTGCCATTATACACTCCATGGTTTAGTGGAGAGATGATGTTATGACTTGGCCAGAGGCAGGACAGAGTCAATGTGAATATAAAGGGGGCTATTCATCATACAATTGTCTATCTTTTTCTACCATTGTGTTAAAATTCTAACTGCACATTAATGATCAGTAAGAAACTCATTTGGGCACACTGCAAGGCAAATGGACAACACACAAACACATACAACTATTTTCATGGAAATTTCCTGTCCATTAACCCTCAAATGTTGACCATATCAACAGCACCAAGAAAAAAACAACATGTCTTACACACTGCTTAATAACTTTGGAGCAATTTGGTGTAGAGACTTGCTTTAAATTTTGCTTTGCCTTGGAGACCTGCAGCTCTCCGGAAATCAAAAGTCACAATACAAAATAGGTTTCACAGTTTAGTAGTAAAATACCATATTCTTTAGTCACAGTTAGTCACCCTTTTTCAAGACAGCAACATTAGCTAGCTTCATAAGGCTTATTATTCAGACCCTACACCAGTCACAGGGTTATTCATTCACAATGCAGTTGTGCACATCAGCAGTGATTGAAAAAAATGTCTCTAATCTCAATCTCAACAATTAAACTGTAGCATTTGAATTGTCCACATACCTTTTTGTAGCACCTGTTGAGTGTCATTGAGCATACCGGCAATTACATAGCTCGTTATTTCAAATATGGATAATTTTCTGTTCAGTGCGAAAATAGGCTTAGACCTCAAAAGGGTAATACAGCAGTGATATAAGGCCATTTCTACATGTATAGCCTCATACTTAACCCTATAAATTCAAGATGAAAATCATTTTTCTCTGTCAATAAAAGTAATACTTCAATTATATTCGTAATTAGCTGGGGCACCTGGCGTCCTAGTGGTTAGGGAGTTGCCCCTGCGATCAGAAGGTTGTGAGTTTGAATCCCAGGACTGCTAGTGGGACCTCTGAGGTACCCTTGAGCAAGGTACTGTCCCCTCACACTGCTCCCCAGGCGTTGTGTCCCTGGCTGCCTACTGCTTCACTTGGGTGAATGGGTTAAGTATAGAGAACAATTTTGTGCTGTGGTGTGTTCACATATGACAAATGGTCGCTTTACACTTACAAAGATCAGAGGGTGAAGGCTAGCACATGCATCCTTAGAGACACGCCAATGCACCTTTTCAAACTGGCACTAAGACAACATCATTAGGGAGTTCAGCAAACTCGGAGGAGAACAATAACTGCCAATTCTGTTATTTAACAGATGCCCCTGCTGGCTAATCACTCTGAATGATGGGAGGAAGATATATCCTATGCATAGAGAGAGAGAGCAAGGGCAATTATAATCATGGACTGCAGATTATGGATGGGTCTGGAATTAATGGGTCATTCAGTATTTCTATTTGAATGTAATGGTTTAAAGTAAAAATAAAAAATAAAAAGATTCCATGTTTATCATCAGAGTATATATGGTCCTCACTCACACACACACAATTGTGTGTATTGGTCTGTGCGCTCTCTCCCTTATTTGCTAATTACGTCACATTTAAAAGACTCCATAAGTCTTCCATAAGTTACTGTATCTATTGCGTTTTTCTATTTTCTTCTGTATAAAAGTGTTTGTTTGCTGATGTGTAAATACACCATTTAGAAAAGGTACATTTTGTGAGGAAAAAAATCCTTACCGAGAGCAGATGAATGTCAAATTCATGTTTTTTCAACCTGGAGGAGCTTGCCCCTTACAAAGACTTGAACACACAGACAAACGTTTTCACACTGGAACGCTTAATCATTATCCCCATTCTTGTCTCCTGCTGTTTTTGCATTAGTCAGCAGTAAACCACACCACTTTAGAAATATTTATTTACAATCTCGCATTTGGAAGCCTACTTTGCCATTCACATGATCACAGTCAAGTACTGGCAGCTGGAATCATTCACATCGTATGCTTTTGTCTTTGCATTGTATTTCCCTGATTACGCTGGCATTAGCATGTGCTATAGCTCTGCAGGTTTTACCACTGTCTATCCAGACGTCGCAATGGTGTGTGAGTGTGTGTATGTGTGTGATCTCGCCACAGGCCTTCCACTCATCTTGTTGACGTCACCTCCCTTCACTTGCTGTCACTGTTAAGCTGGTTAACACCAATTAAAGGAAAAACTATCTGGAATATGCCGGGATATCTCCCTGGTGGTCTTGCTGGTGGTCCAAGTGTGAGAAGCACTGCTATGCTGGGTTCCAGCGAAATGGTTGGAGGCCATTTTGTGTGTATGTATGTGTGTGTGTGTGTGTGTGTGTTTCTCTCTCCTCAGCCTACGTTTGATTTCTCATGGACACAAAAGAGGAGCGTCGCCTGCGGCTAAGTCCCACCCACTCTCCGTCTCAGTCCCACCCACTCTCCGTCTCCAGCATCAGCATCCAGCGCTAAACTCTGCTTAGCACCCAGCCTTAGAGATGGGCCAATTGACTGTGTGTGTGTGTGTGTGTGTGTGTGTGTGTGTGTGTGTGTGTGTTTGTGTTTGTAAGGGATACCGAAAAGCCATATATTCAGTAGTCTAAGTGGGGCTTCTGCTAGCTCTCACACATACACACACTCACACACGCGCTAACGCCACAAACACACTAGCATTGATGGTGGGAGCCATAATGTAATGATGAGTGACAGCAAGAACCGGCAGACAAATGTTGATCCCCCACAATCCCTTGCTGTGGCATAGCTTCCCCCCATGTTGTCGTGGCGATGTGAGCAGTGTTGGGGCCCTGATAACTGGAGTGGGGCGAATGACGGCAAGAGAGAACAGCCACTACGCTAACACACGCTGTTCCGGTCACCACTGAGCGTGTGCAACCACGCTGATACCCCACTGAAACGTGGGTAGCTGGCCGTGAGCAATTTGCAAGTTTGTGTGTTTGAATGTGTGTGCTCACTATCCTGGTCCACTCTCAAAATGTACTTGTATTTGTTATGCAGGATTTCATGAGGTGGCAGAGAGAGGCTTTGAAAACTTTGATGCTGGTGGTGAGACATGCTGGGATGTGTGTGCATCTGTGTGTGTGTGAAAAAGAAAGAGAGAGGGATGTGATAGTAATGAGGTTCATAAAAACTAAGAAAAAAATAAGACCTTTATATGACCTACAAAATCTGAAAAAAGTATCAGTACCTAGAATATAAAAGATACAAAATTCCTCCTGCCATAGCTAAAGCTGTACAAAATGGAGAAATGGGTTGAAAGTCCTCCAAACTGAAGTGCAGGACTGTTCAAACATTAACAGAAACATTTACTTGCAGTTGTTGCTGCTCCAGGGGATCACACCAGATGCTGAAAGCAAAAGTTCACTGCTACTCACAGATATGTATTAGATATCTTCCCTCAATAAACACAATCAAGTACAATATTTTTTTTTATTGCCCAGTATAATTCATTTGTCCAGTATAAACCATTTATAAAGAGTCTTTAGGCATATTTCAAGCATTCAAGCATCTTCTCTATAACACACTCGTGTTCTCTCTTTCTCAGTGAGTGAGTGCCAGTGAATGAATCCAGAAATATAGTTCAACAGCTGCAGTCATTCCTCTGATGTCTGTTAAGCTCCCCTGAAGAGTGTTAAGCATTTCTGCTAAGTAGTAACGAGTGGAACGTAACCACAATGCAGAAAACAATTACATAGAATAAGATGGACACTTCCCCTCACGATCATCAGTTCCACAAAATAATGACTAAAGTAAAACAAAACCAAATCTTAGCAACTAACAAAAACCAAACAACACATATTGAAAATGAGATGTAAATGCTTATATTAGCACTAACCTTATCATATTTTTCAAATGTCTTTCTTATGTCTTTCTATGAACTAAAAAACAAAAAAGCTTTTATCACTTATTCTACACATTCATCATCTACTTCATATAGAAACCGCTACCTTGTGCTTCCCCTCACCGTCCACTTCACGAGTTGTCCCTGCCTAATAGGTCCAGTATGTAGATGCACAACTGCAGCCTGTAATTCTTCTGTTGCAAAACTGATTAGGCCCTTTGAGATGCATTAGAGGCTTTACACCCCTCTAGCCGATGCTTGGCTTTGGGGTCAGTGACCTTAGGATTATACTGCAGTGACACTATGATGACTGTGACATAGTAGTGTGAGTGTTTTCGATGGTACAAGTGTATAACGCACAGCTTGTATATTTTACACGTCTGCGTCACTTTTAGGCGAAGAGTGGTCCCCCATCCAAAACATCCAAATGGAATACATTTGTGCCATTGAAACTGACCATTGATGAAGGACTAGATGATCCCTAATCTAAACTTTCGATCAACAGATGAACTACAGTCTCTAGCTGTACACCAGAAAGCTGGAGCTACAATGAATGTATAAATTAACTGATGGATCTACTATTACTGTTAAGGCTTCCTAAGAGTGTAACACACTGGAAGGGCAACAGTGAGTTGAGTCCCTGAGAAGGTAAATGAATTCAGAATAAGAGCCACGATGCTATGATGATGGGGGGTGCGGATGAAAGAGAGAAGCTTTAAATTTCAGCCTGTCTCCTCCTTATCAGCAGACTGGTCTCAGAGGCCTTTGTGTTTGTTGAATGTTATTGCTGTCAGAAGGGTCTGTGCTGACCTGTCCAGTTCAGAGAGAGAGAGAGAGAGAGAGAGAGAGAGAGAGAGAGAGAGAGGGGAGTAGAGAAAAGAGAAAAAAGAGTAAAGAAAGGGAGGGAGGGAAGAAAAAGAAAACACAAAAAAAGGAAAAAGAGTGAAGATGGAGACAGACAAAGATACAGAGCAAGGGGGCGAGAAAGAGAAAGACAGAAGAGGATGACAGAGAGAGAAAAAGAGAGGGGAGAGGGAAAAGACAGAAAGGGCAGGCAGTGAGAACGGGAGAGAGAAAGATAGAGAGAGAGCGTGAGAGACAGACAGACAGAGAATAGGAGAAAGAGAAAAGAGCTGAAATTTGATTAAAAAGAAGGAGTCACTGTAGAAAGTAAACAAATACAGGACCAATAAGATCCTAGTGTAACATTTAAGGCCAAATGCAAAGCGTCAAACTGGTACATCCTATACACATGCACATACCTACATACACACATGTACAATGGACACAGGGCTTCATAGATTCTGCAAGATTCACACCAGAGCCAATGGATTGCAACGTGCAACACATTACTCCCAAGGAGGAGCAGTTCATGAACCGCGGAGCACGGAGCAACAGATCAAATGGAGTTGTTGGCCGCATATCCCCCCATTACGCTCCCCAGGCCTGTGTAAATAAAATGTTATCACATGCGCGTTCGCTCCTTGTGGGTTGCTGGAGATCAAACTCTATTTGTTTCCACTGATATCACACAGATGCGCCGGAGTTAGCGGGCTGCACGTTAGCAGAGGCTTCCCCAGACGCAGACTCATCCCTCTCTCCCTCTCTCTCTCTCTGGCCCTGCGTCCCGCACACTTGGCTGCGTTGGGTTGTTTTTGGGAGAGCCCCTCCACACCACAGTGTTTATTTACAGAGGGAGAGGCAAAGAGGGGTTCGAGTGTTCTCTTGGAGTCACTAAACATAATCTGTCATGCAAACGCACTGGGCTTCTCGTGAAGCTGCACAAACACTGACACACTTCAAGCTCTTAGGCTCTCCCTCACATACGCACGCACATGCACCAACAGCATATGCACACTCCTTTTTTCTTGCTGGCACGTGCTCATAATTACTCCTGAATGCATATAATACTGTACATATAAATAACATCACTGACTAATATAAAATAAAAGTATATTTGCACATCTGGTGCGTATTTGCAGGTATGGCAGTAGGTTTTGCAAAATATACCATGTGACAAAACACTAAAAAAGGAGGTCACTGCACCATGTTATTCCTTAAAAACAGTTATTAACATTTCACACAAAGGTTTGCAAGACTTTTCGTGTCTGTACTGGTACAGTTCTGATATTGTACAGTTTAAACCTCGCAATTATAAAGGCTAAGCTCCAGTCTTCACTCAGTGTTCAAGGAGGGCAGGGCTGCATATTTTATGTTAGGACATATTTGTTGTCAGTCCCTATTATGAAATTAGCCTGTCCAATACAGATATTGACAACATTTGCAATATGCAAATGAATCCTCTAATGGTTTTTTGTGTGGTGAGTATTCTGACCAACCTCAGTGTAATATACTCACAGTATTGTATTTACATAGTGCAGTCTTATGAGTATTAAAGGAGTACTGGTTTTAACCTGAATATTGTAGTACAACTTTATTCCCCCTTTAAAATAGTGCCAGGTCTCAGCATTCATTTTTTTCTTGTCTCGATCATTAGTCTTGGCAGTTGTATTTTCTGTTGTCAACCAAGTCCAAGTACTGTGTAACAAAAAAAAACAACAACAAAAAACAGACAAACAAACATACATGTGTGTGTGTGTGTATATATATACACAAGGGGTTAAACTGGGCCAAGGAATGCTGGAGCACAGCTTTACATCTTTGACTTGTGTTAACAGGCAAACAAACTTGGTCTCCTTTACTGTAACTTGATGGAAATGTAATTTGTTTTGTATATAATCTTTGTGAAATCCACACAACTATTCAGTGTGATGCAACACACAGTGAAATGAGCTCAGCAAGTTCTTGCACTCAATGCAGAAAGCACTGCATAAAAGTAAGCACTGCATTGCATAGGAGTCTGTACCACCAATCTCTCACGCCCAGGAGGGAGCTGCTCTGAGCACGGAGTTAAAAAGTACAGGAAGGGTTCTTGATGCAAGATAGCATCATTGTTTGGAACAGTTCATTTCACTAGTGTAAAGGGTTTGAATGATCTGTTTTTGAAGATATATTTTCGTAAATTAGATTCCAAGATTGACAAACAAGGAATTCTAAAACAGCCAAGCCACTGAGACAGAACTAGACAGGATATTAGTTTTACTTACTTTTTCATATCAGTATGAGAACTATATACCACAGACACTAAACAATCCATACCTCCCCACATTATTAATCTGTGGATAAAACAGGGCTCCTTCACCTAAAAAGTCCAAATTAAACCAAAGTACAAATCCAACCTATTGCATTAGAATAGCCAGTTATCGTTTTGATTGGATTCAGAGTGGGCACAGAAGGACAAAAAACAACAAAGAGACTTCCTGACACCAAAACCAGAACCAGTCTGACATCAGTCAGAAATACAGACTCAAACTTGTAGATACAGAAATGCAAATAAATGTTATTACTTAACCATATAATTCTGGAATTATATAATTTATTTTAAACTGTGTAGCAATTTAAATTGTATAGTAATACAGTATTAACTAAACAACTCTGTTAGTTAGCTTTAGTCTTGAGCTGGTATAAATCTCATTTGGATTTGGTCTTTACCTGATCTCACTCTCATTTGGACTCATTTTTACATGATCTTACTCTCATTTGGAATCATTTTACATGATCTCACTCCCAGTTGGACACACTTTACCTGATCTCACTCCCATTTGGACACATTTTACCTGGTCTCATTGATTTACCATGAAATCCTAAAATATTGCAACATGGCTTATTCCCAGTAGCAGTCTCAGTGGAGAGGAAGGTTGGTTGCTCTAGCGGCTAGAAAACTGCTCTGGATGTCATGATTAAAGAAAAGGGTTAGTGATGTGGTTGCATAAACTGTCCATTATACTCTCTTTCCATGAAGTGTTACATTACCAACTTGTTTCCAAATTAGGATTTACAGAACGAGTGAATAAACAGATGAATACCGCTTTTAAAAATCTTTTTAAGTTCATAACCAGTGAGTACCAACACCTATATTTTTAAAACTAACACTAGAGTCCTCCGCCTAATTACATCTGAAGCTGTCTTTTACACTGGACATGGAAAACAATGAAAATAATGTAATGAAGCAGGATTTTATATGCTGAGAAGTGCAATTCAAAATAGCAGTGAATAAAATCTGATTAGTCCATATGGTTTCTGTTTACCTGAGTTTATAATTAGAGCCTTAAGTTAAAGTTTTTACTATGCTAATTGGTGACCTTATAAAACTCCATCAAAATGCTTTTTGATAAGGATTCAACTTCCAGTTATTGAACAATTTGACTACTACTTAGCTTAACCACAAGAATGTCAGCCTTTTGTGCTCACTAAGTGGTTCAAGTAGGTTTTCACAATTATATGGAAGTCCACTTGATAACTCACAATGCGGCCAAGGGCCTAAATCTGCCTCTTCACTAAAACAGATTGTAAACGTAAATGAACACATTTCACACTTAGTCTAGACATTTATAATAGTAAATAATGCCATTTTTATTTTTCTGACTGGAAAAAAACAACACTTCAGCAGCTCCCTAGTAGACCATATCATCAAAAATCATTCAAGCTCAAAAACACAACCCCCGTAAAATGACTGCAACTTAAAACATTTCCGAGCCCTGTGTTCGTGTACGCACAGTGGATGCCTTGTGTTCATCTGCACATAGCCACAAGGGAGCTCTATACTTGACTGCAAGGCCCATACATTTACTAACATGTGGACAAGACTATAGCGTGCTTGCATTCGTGCATGCATGGACTTTTAATAAGGCAGAATACGCACAGAAAAAAAGCCACGTTTTTATTACATGGAATATATAGAGATATAATGGATGCTCCTATGGGTCATGACTGTTTCTATGAACTTTTCTTCTTAGAATAATTCCTATGTCAATATGTATAGCCAAGACAAACTAAGAACATGCTGAACCGCTGATGCAGCAGCACAGTGTGCTTACTAACACAGCACATTATTTAAAATGCTGAATGTTCTTAATAATAGATGAAACCAGTTACTTTTGAAAATATTAATGTTGGAAAAAAGTCCCTCTCGTACACCCACACACATTTGCACAGAAAGGAGTTTCTGTTTTAGGTGTGCAGTGATATACACTCTCAGGTTCATTATGATGAGGTCTAGATTCAATTTTATTTGTTAAAGATGTCTTTACTCTACTGAGCTCTGATTATATACTGCACGCATTTTGTATCAGAAAAACAACAGGTTAATATATGTAATGTATATGAGTGATGGTATAAAACAGTGAAGCTCAGCTATAAACAGTGTCCAATTAGATAGGATGACCAGGTTTGGCCAGTGATGGTGTTTTCCAAGTAGATAGGAGACCCTTGGAAGAGACTGAGTGGCATTTCTGTGATACACTTTCACATTTCCACACTGTTTTATTTTCCCATCTCTCAATACTGTACTGAAACTGTTACATTCTCAGCCTGTGCTATATGCCAGTGTATCAGGGCTTGGAGAAGGGGTTGTATAGAGTGTTGAGTGAGGCGGTGGTTGAGTGTTGTGGGGCTGGGCAGAAGGAAAGGGTGGAAAGGGGAGAGGGGTGCAGGGCAGGGAAAGCCTCTCCGGTGACTCGCGCTCCACACCCCAGCAGCAGTGTGTCTCTCCGGCTGGAATTTTCCATGGAGCATGTGGCATAGAGGAGCACAGTGAAGCATATATCCACGCTGCTGCACTCTAGTTTAAATAGGGTTATAATATGGGCCCTGCCAGCTCTCTGTCTCTGGCTGAGCCCCCCTCTTCTCTCTCTCTCCCTCTCTCACCCTGCATTTTTGTGTGGCTTCCAGTGCCGTTGTGCCCTGCAGTGCTGCCTGTGAGGACTTCCTGGCGCCCAACCAAATAAGGCTGATACCCTCTGCATTTATGTGTGTGTGTGTGTGTGTGTGTGTGTGCGCGCGCTTGTGTGAGAGAGCGAGTAAGCGAGACAGCAAACACCTAATCTACTCGCAGGAGACCAGACACACACTTGTTCATGACTGAGAAAAACAAACCACACGTCTTCATGAACGTGATCTCTCCCTTCGCCCTCACAGTCGTCTGTTCTCCAATCAGCAGACTCGCAGTTACAGATGAATAAGGACGAATCCCAAAATAATCCCGCTCTTTTCTCTGTGTTGACACAGTATTATTTATACCCCATAAACGCCTTCCAGACTGGGGCTGGCACTAAGCCAGATCTATTCATATTAGGGGTATTTGCACAACGGGCAGGGCCAAGGATAATATTTAATGCAAAATATACCTCAGGGCATATAAAATATCTCCTAATTTATTTTTCCTTCATGCCATGCACTCCCATTTGATCTGTGAGAGGAAAACAATTTCAGAATTAACGGCACAATAAGGGCATTCAATATCATTATTATGCTTACAGAGTCCTGACTCTGTAAACACGAAATGTGCACAGTAGGCCTGTGTAGGTACACAGTGGCTTATTATTTCAAGAGATGGGGGTGCGGGAGGGGAAGGTAATGGGGGTCTAATGAAATAAGGCCTTACTTACTGACACATTGTTGTGGAAATGGCCTGTGTAAAAAGGCTTAGGTAATCCAGCACTTGAAAGTGGTCTCTTTCAAGCACTAAACTCTCTCTCTGGCTTGGGTTTTTTAACTAGTATATCATACCTGAAAATTCATACATGCCACTGCTTGGAGCAGTTGGAGGCGCAAAGCTTGGCGAGAGCTGTAAGTAAAGCTCCTCGCGTGCCCCAATCAGTCATCAGATCAGCGCGCTCACAGGCACGCGCACCTTCAAAATCCTTATTTACAGCAGGGCTGCTTGGAGGTTAAAGTGTTATAGTTTCTTCAAGAGGAGTGTGCAGTGCCTGAGGTTCACACCGTGTTCGCAAGCGCTCGTACACAAGCAAGTTCGTCTTTAGATCACTAGTAACTTTACACGAACACACGACTGTGGCCAAAACGCATCGAAACAAGTGCCGCGCAGCCAGCGCGTAATTCTGTGCCACAGCCTGCAATAACATGCAATAAAAACAGATATTTAGAAGCATGCGTGCCTCGGGCACTTACTCTCTGCAGTGTAGAAGGGGTGCATGTCGATCTTGTGCACCTCCTTGGCGTAATACTCCTCCTCGCTGCGCTGGCGCTCGCACGTGGCCGCGCGCTCGTTCGCCTTCTCCTGCAGCAGGTCGCGCGTGCTGTTGTAGATGGCGATGATGTCCCGGGACACGTCCTCAGGCTCCGGGTACTCCTCGGGCGGGCTGGTCAGCTTCAGCTTGCTGAGGATCTGGCCGCGAATGGCCTCGATGCGTTTCTTCATGAACTGATCCATGTCGAGCGTGCTGCACGTGGACAGGCCGCGAGCCGCGGGCGCCAGGTCCAGCCCCAGCGCGAGCAGCAGGGTCAGCACGTACACGTTCATGATGGGGGTGGGGGTCCGAACTCGGCTCTCTGTCTCGCTCTCTTGCCCCGTTCCCCGTAGCCAACTCGCACCGGCCTAGACAGTTTTTCAGAAACAAACTAAAGAAAAAGACAAGACTCTCGCGGAGGGTCGCGGTCAGTTAGAGGCGAGGCGCGCGCAGCGCAGAGGAGGAACGCATCGCGCGCGGGCCGAGACTGGCGGGTGTCGGTCGACGGGGGCTTCAGCGGGACACCCGGTCGTTCAGCGGGACACACAGTCCGCGCGCCGAGCCTGCCGCGATGATGAAGACGATGATGGTGAGGATGGTGATGAAGATGAAAAAATCCGCATCAGCTCACTCCAGCGTCCCGCTCGTGGCCATGAACCCAAACTCACACGCCGCCGCGCACTCATACATAAACACACAGGCGCGCGCGCACGCACACGCACATACACGCACAATCACACACACACACACACACACACACACTCTTTTTCTCACACACGCAGGCGCACGGTCCCGTGCGCGGATGATCGCGCGTCCCTGTCAGAGACGCTCGCGAGGAGAGTACGAAAAGAGCGACAAACGAACAGAGCGTGTGCACGACTGACACTGGAGAAGAGGAGAAAAAGAAAAAGAAGAAACACGGGACGAAAAGTTGTCCGTTCAGCGCGCGCGGCCGTTAACGCGCCTCTCCATCTCCGCGAGCCGAACAGTCAGAGGAGAAACCCGCAGCTCGCCAGCGCACACACGCGTCTCCTGTAGGCCGGCAGTGCGCGCTCACTCACACACGCACGCTCGCGTATACGCACATGCACCCTGACAGAGCAGGAGAGTTTTATACAGGACGAGCCTCACCACGTGCTCTCTCGCGCTTTTTCAGTATGTGGTTGTGGTCATGTCGATCCGAGGGGAGCACCACTGCAGTCACACACACACAGACACTCAAAGACTCACTGCAGTCTTACACACACACACACACACACACTCAGAGACTCAGAGTAAATACTGCAGCGCGCGCCCCAACACACATAGCAGCGGGGGGATCCGCACCGCAGCCTCGGGGTCCTAAAGCCGGCAGGGTCACGACAGGAACATTAAAGTAAGAGCTGAGAGAAACGTCAGCTTCTCCCTCACTCCAAATGCGGTTGATCAGTCTAAAAATGTTCGGAGTACTTGTTGTTTTCAGTTTTGCACGGAAGCCACGAGGTTAATTTACAGTAATAGAAGCCAGCAGTGTGTAAACCGCAGGCCTAAGTCATCACACCCTCTGCTCACACCGTGCCAGGATGACCAGTCCTCTCAAATTGTCCTTCTTTTGGGGCTTATGATAACAAAAATGTACAGACATGTAACAGAGGCAAAAAAAAAGGAAGTCTGAATTCTATCTACAGTCCATTTTAAAATACAATACTTGGTCATTCAGGGCTTTGATTAATTAACTCAGTCAAGTTTGAGGCAAGGGCAACAATGTATGTCTGCATCATTGGTGGCATACAGGTTAGACTTCTATCACTGGGACAGCTGGAGGCCTGGTGGTTAGGGGGTTACCCCTGCGATCAGAAGGTCAGGGGTTTGAATCACAGGACTGCTAGAGTGCAATGTACCATCCCCACATACTGCTCCCCAGGTGCTGTGCTTCACTTGGGTTAAATACAAAGAAATAATTTCACATTGTTCACACTGTGTGCTGTGGTGTGTTCACATGTGACTATAAGGGGCCATTTTACTTGTTAGCTGTATTACTCTCATAGCAAACATCAACCATTAAACACTGACTGGCCTGGTTGGTCTTAGATGACCTATAACACCTGGGGTAGGGACTGCACATTAGATTTTTTTTTAATACCAAAGCATCTCTTTAACACCCCACTGTGCTAAAAGGTACACACATGCTAGATTCATTATTCAAAGGACAGCAAACTTTATGATACAGATAAGAGCTGTGAATAACATCTCTGACTACTGGCGACACCCTAGCCTTATGAGTAACAGGGAGAGTCCTGCTACGCTTACCCATTTATTAATCAGTGACCTGTTTGGCCACTGCAATATAGACGACCAATATAGAAACCATACCTATGGATAAGCATCCTATCTATACTATTTTGCATGGAGGCATTTCCGCTCCCACCCACCATTTCTATCTGCGGAGAGTGGAGCTCTGAATGTTTCCCCACTCTCACAGTCCTATAACCCACAGCGCCAAATTGATTTTCTCCAGTCCTGTTTTTTTAATCACTTGCCAACTTAACCCCCCTCTGCCCACCACCCGCTCCAAATCTCTCAGCCCACAACCCAACAATCGATCAGCTATGACAGGCTGCCAGAAGTGCACTGACCGCCTAGTTCACTGGTGTGAACCATATGTGGCCACTAAATCAGTACCCACTCAAGACAGATGTGGAGCGGAAAGAGGCCTTTAATCGTGTGTGTGTGCGCACGTGTGTGTGTGTGTGTGTGGGAGGGGAAGGTGTTTCCACATTAAACATGGTGTCAAAAAAGCCCAGCAGTGATCCGGCTTAGGCACCTGCTCTTACTCAGAAGAACCCACCAAGGCCCAAACAGGTGAGTTTCTGTAATTCAGAGACCCGCTCAGGCCGGGGAGATGAGCTGGAGAGAGAAAGTGTACAGAAAAGTAGAGAGAGGACATATTCTAGGGCCAAGTGTCAACAAGGCCAGGAGGAGGCTGGCATTCCTCAGTGAAAAGCCGCAGTGTTATTGTGACGGATGGCCGATTTACGTGGCGAGACAGGTCAGCTGAAACTCGCTGTTGTTGCCCTCTCTGGGCGGTAAGGTGCTGGGCAAATATTTCCATTCAGTGTGTGAAGAGAGCCAGACAGAGGATGAGAAAGAGAGAAAGCGTAAAAAAGAGCAGTCAGCAAAACTGTCATTCCTGCTTGGCTGCTCCCTAAAAGGGCACACACACTGAGCAAGACAGATTTCCTGGCAACCCTCGTACTGAAGGCATGCAGGCAGACATGCACTTAAGCTCGAATCACCACACACACATTACAAAAGTTACCATTCTGTAAATAGGAGAAATATTCCATCAGCAACGATACACATCTATATCTCTGTGAGTAACTGCAGCCCTTGTGATGTGACAGTAAGTCAAGGATAAGTTAAAAGTTAGATTCCTGAAGAGCTTCCGGTTATTAACTCCATTATATTAACAGAAACGGGACTTCCCCCAGGTCATATCGGCACAGAGTGACCTGACCAAACTGACTTACATACCTCACTTATCCAGTGCACTAGAGTGTGGCAACGGCACCACCTTGTGCTCTCATTTATAAGCACAAAGGAACAAACTAACTGAAACAGATGCAAATACTATATACTTTCATAACTTTTAAATAACAACCGATTTATCCAAGACTACACTAAGCTATATTAAGGAAATAGGTTCTGAAAATACAATAAATGGACAAAAGTATTGGGACAAAGTTGTTTTTCAGGGTTTGGGCTAGATCCCTTACTTTCAGTGAAGGGCAATCTTAATGCTTCAGCAAACCAAAACAGTTTGGACAATGCCATGCTTCCAACTTTGTTGACACAATTTTGGGAAGAACCTTTTCTATTCCGACATGACTGTATCCCAGTGCGCAAAGCAAGCTCCATAAAGACATAGTTGGATGGAGTTCAGTGTGGAAGAATTTGACTGGCCCACACAGAGCCCTGACCTCAACCCCATCCAACACCTTTTGGGATGAACTGGAACGATTCATCCCAAATCTTGTGGGAAGCCTTCCAAGAAGAGTGAAAGCTGTTAGAGCTGCAAAGAGGGGACCAACTCCCTATTAATGTTTATGTATGTGAATTAAATGTCACTAAAGCTGGTGTATTGGTCAGCGTCCCAATACTTTTGTCCATATAGTGTACTTGATGCAACAGCCACAGGTATGCTTTTGATATCAGTGGCCTAATATCAAAACAGGTACCACAACTTCATGATTACTGTTCCAATGATTTAACAGAAACTGTTCAAAAATCAACAACCCATAATAGGAATTTATATTAACAAATGAAAAGAAAAAAAAACTGTACAAAGTACAAAAATGCTCGGCATATTTTACAGAATTCTTTGTAAAGATATGAGATTCTATTAATGAACAAAGAGAGATCAGAGTGACAGTGTCCAGACGCAGCATCCAACACCACCATCTGCCCAATCCAGTCTCATGGGTCAAACTCACAAAACTCTGGATAACAGCCATTCGCTGGAGAGTTGCTCTATAGATTCTGCTCCATGACACACAGCACACTTATAAGATGGGTGCTGGGAGATCATACAGAAACATTCCGACATAGGCACACAGACAAGACTGTGCTGAGATCAGTCCGAGTCACTGTTGAAATCCTCTGCAGCCCCTGGCTCCTCTTCTCCCTGCTCTGCATCACTTGCCTTGTCCCAGTCCTTCATGGACGCACCCATCATGAAATCATCCCTCAGGACGTTCCACTCTGGCTTCTCCTCTTTAACCTCTTCAGGCTGTCAGGTAAAAAGAGAACAGTGTGTTAATACCACAATAAACATAAAAAAATATTTTTAAACTCAGTATCCATCTACCACATGTGTAACATTGAAACATATTAAAGAAAGCACAGAAAATCCGTTGAATCAAAACAGTCTTACAACAGTAGCCAATAAGAGGATTTTTCAGCACTTGCTGACACTTGCTCTAAGTGTTTCAAGTCCTAAATTTTCTTTCACTAAGTACAGGGAAATATCAAGTTACTATTTGGTAATCCATTCTACTCTATAGACATGGCAGATAAAGATTAAGTTGAAAAACACTGACACATTCCTTATGTCAAAGGGAAAACAAGTCCAACATAGATTAAGGCACACAGTGCCACCATGTGGACAAAAGCAGGACAAAACCAATCAGACTGAATAATCACTTTGGTCTTTCCTCAATCTTAGAACTGGGACTAAACATTGCATGCAAATAATTGGGTGCCCCTGGTCAAAAAACAAGTCGTGTGATTTTTTTAAGCAAGACTAAGGACACAGACTCTACAGAGAACACAACTCTATACTTTAATGCACAATTACTGTTCATTTGCTAAATTTAATATATCAGGGAAATGTACATAAATGTAGCCTGTGCAAAGCTAAATTTTTTCATTACATGCAATAACTTAAGATGTGCAACTGTCTTACCATCTGAAACAATTCTTATGTCAAGATTACTTATATGCTACTTATCTCTATTACATGCAATAACACACTCCTAACCATAATCACTAGTACTAGCAATTCACTTAACTGTAAGTTACTTATCTAGAGTATTGATACCCAGCATTGTGTATACACCATACTCTTTTTCACACTGAGTTTTTTTCAGCAGAGTTTTTATTGGATTTATTTAGTGTTAGAGATATTTTATATATTGTTCTTGTCTCAGTGTCTCTGTGCAGTCACAAAGCAACTTCGTCTGGGATCAAAAAAGTTTTGTGATTCTGAAACATTTAGATGTGCTTGTTAAAAAGAGAGATATGGAGCTTAATTTACAAGAAAGAAATGAATTTAAATCACAACTTCAATATTTTCTGAAAATTGATCTATATTGTTCTGAAATCGCTTTTAGAATTTTTTTATTTACTTCCTCCAAACTGTTTCGCTCATTTTATAATAGAAGGAAAAATTCTACAGGTTCAGCAGATAGTCTTGATTATTATAGAATGTATGGTTTGAAAAGTATGGCCTTTAGTTCACAGTGCATTCCAAAGAGGAAAGAAAAATGCTAAATGGAACATGGTGGAATGGGTGAGACAGTCTAAGGTACTCATGAGAAACCACATATACTTAGAGCAATAATGAAGTTGGAGGACAGTCAAATAAGAATTACGCATCTTGTTTTGACGGCTCCCTGTGGAGGCATGTCAACTATTCTGAGTGAAACCAGACATGTCAGAGCCACAGATCATTTACTTTTTTTCTATTTGTATTATGACAGTGAAAAAAAGAAAAACTTAATAGGAAAGCAGCTCCTTAATAGGAAAGCAGGTTGCTTTGACTTTTTTGGTCCTCAAAGTGTGCATTCAGTTCAGACATTCATCAGTTCTATCACTTCACACAACATCATAAAGGTATTTATAATTCCTGGAGCAACACACTGAAGTTATCATGTTTTGGCAACAGAAACGGTAAATGATTGAGTCTAACCATTGTTTTGAAAGACACCCGGGTATTGCTTGTCTCCTTAACAAAATAAATCTACTAAAATAACCTATTCAGAAGCACAACTATGACAGCCCACATAATGAAACAGCATACTCACTATAGATTTTTCTTTCTTGACGGTAGGTATGACGGCTCCAGCTGTCCCTCGAAGTATATCAATAAAGTCTTTTTTTGACACAGAGGAGATGACCTTCGCCTTCTTCCTTTCGGAACCACCAACTTCCTTGATTTTTTCATCCATATTCTGCTGGTGTTTCCGCACTGCATTGAACAACTGCACTACACCTCTGAGATGATCATAGAAGAAATAAACACATTAATTATATGTGAGGAAGAACAGACTTCATGAATGGAGAGTGAGGAACTAGAACCCATATTACACCATGGTCGGAATAAAAATAAAATCCTAAAAGAATACCAAAGTGTACTAGCACTGTCCATACAGCACGCTATATTCAGTGGCCACTTTGTTAGAGTCCCTTGCTCTTTTCAGGCATAGAACCATGGGCCACAAGAAAGCAGGACACCTGAAGTACACTACAGGGCCACAAGAAAGCAGGACACCTGAACACTCCCCACCCCCATCCTTACATCACCTCGCTTATTAAATTTCCCCAATTTCCCCATTACCTTAAATGTAGGTCATTAGAAAAGACATGTTTGGTCTCCAAAAATTGCTTTTTTATTAGGCTTTTACAATAGAAGTCAAAATGATTCTGGATAACACAGACTTCCATTACTTGTTAGCTATGTCACCATATTAGCTATAACTGTTGCAATATGGACCTCAGTTTCAGCATACAAAAAGGTATGCTGAAAGTGAGCTCCCATTTTTTTATTAAAAATGGGTCCTGTCTTAACAACAAAAACAGTCCCTTGACCTGTATCATTCCTCCTCCAACAATTTTTAGGTTGACACAAAAATAATGTACCAAGAACAGATGACTGTTACATGATTAGGGCTTCAACATTGCCTACCAGTCCGCAGCAGAGCTGTTGTGTCCTAGTTTGTTTGTTTGGTTTTTTTTTCGCACATAACAGTACTTACAATGGACCAGAACAGAAAGAAATTTGGAACATTCGCATTCTGGAAAGGTGTCATCCTAGGGCACTGTTACACTGAAAGTTTTTAGCACAAGCCACTCTACCATCACTGCTTGTATCCTTGATTTTATTATTCTGTTCACTAATTAGAAGGTGTGTCCAAATATTTTGGTCATGTAGTATATGTTACTGACTTTGTGTGGAAGTAAATGATTACATTAATGACTGACGTGCACTAGCCTTATTACCGATGGCATATTAGTCTTCATAATCAGCAGTCTATTCTTGTCTACACTATTCAAAACCTTCGCAAATAATCTCAATCTTAACACGTTTAAACAACCAGTAGAATTCACAACATTAGACATGTACAACAGAAAAAATTCTGGTGAGCTGCAAAATAACCTACCTGGTAGCAGTTCTCTGTAGATTTCTCTCCTTCTCTTTGTCTTGTACTATGTCTGGTTTGACGCGACACATCATTTCCCAAGCTCTCTTCTTATCTGCCTGTCGGCCAAAATACAATTACAAACATCATACAAACGTCTCATGAGCCGCACAGTATAACAGTGAATGTCTGAGAAGGGAATTTCCAGGTCTACATGAATACTGTAGCAAAACATGACAGAGTTACACTGGACATCTGCTGCAGTACTAAAAGCAACAGCTATATTACTATCCAATCTGTTGGAGGCTTAAGCCCTGAATGACCAGGTTTACCTGCTTCTTTTTCTCAAGCTTCTCTTTCCTCTCCTTCTCATTGATTTTATCCAGTTGTTTGTTCTTCAGCAGGATGCAGGGCTTGTCATCTGGCGTTTTCTTCCCCAGAATTTTGGCCATAGCGTTTGCCCATCCAGCATTAGGGTTCTCTTCCACATCTCCATTCTGCTCCTCCTCGTCTTCTGCCTCTTCACCATCACTTCCTCCATCGGCCTCCACCTCTCCATCACTCCCTTCACCATCTGATCCCTCGTCTTCGCTTCCTTTTTCATCGCCCTCGGTTGTGTTGAGATCATCTTCTTCAGAGTCTTTGCAGTAAAAAAAACAAACCCATCTTATTTAGCATTCAGCAACACAAACTCAAGCCTGAATGCAACTTACATGTGCGAGAGGAAATGAGCAAACATTATTTTGAGTTTGTACTTATTGTTAATGAAAGCTGCCATATTCTGAAGAAGAAATTTTACTAGGGGTCACCACAGCGCATCAACCGTCTCCACTTTCTTAAATCCACTGCATTTTCCTCTCTCACACCAACTGCCTGCATGTCCTCCCTCACCACATCCATAAACCTCCTACTAGGCCTTCCTCTTCTCCTCTTCCCTGGCAGCTCTGTCCTCAGCATCCTTCTCCCAACACACTCAAGAGTCTCTCCTCAGCAAATGTCCAAATCAACACAATCTCGCCTCTCTGACTGTTCCTCCAACAGGTCCAACTCTAATAAACTCATTCCTGATCCTGTACATTCTCTTCAATGCAACTGTTAACATTTTCAACTCTGCAACCTCCATCTCTGCATCCTGACTTTTCATCAGTGCCAATGTCTCCAAACCATAGAACATGGTCTCACTACCATCTTGTACACCTTCCCTTTCATTCTTGCTGGTACCTGCCTGTCACTCTTGCCACTCTTCACTATCCATCACACCACACAAACCACTCCTGCCACTCTTCTCCACCCATTCCACCTTGCCTGCACTCTCTTCTAGACTTCAGTCTATCATGGTCAATACTGATCACCCACTCCAGAGTGTGGTGGCAGAACGGAGAAGAACCTTTAGCCATAGACTGACCAGTGTAAAGTGCTCCAATGTTCTTATCAGGTGTTAAAACATGAGCATCACGTGTAATCTTATGTGGAGTTGTCTTACCATGTGCAATATTATGTGAGGCTTTTCTATATGGATGCAGAATCCCTTCATTATATTCAATAGTCTTACATGTGCAAAATCACTACTTAGGTCAATATTACTAATATACTATTGATCTCTACTAAGTGCAATAACACACTCCTAACTACCATCTGTGGCATTAGATTTTCACTTAACTGTAAGTTGCGTATATAATATTATAGTATTTATACCCAGCATTTGTGTATATAGTCTAGTATAGTTTTTTTCTAAACATATTTATTTACTCAAAGACTCAAAGACACTCAAAGTAGATTTTAGTAGTCTTTCCATACTAATGTTTTAATATTTTAATATTTCTCTTATTTAAAAAATTAACATACTTTGAAACATGCAACTGACAACGATGGCGATGATGATAATGATACTACTACTACTACTACTACTACTACTAATAATAATAACAACAATAATAATAACATTGTAATGATAACAGAAGCATTTTCCCCAGGGATCAATAAAGTTTTCGAATTCTGAACCTCTCTTTCACACAACTCCTCCACCTTCTCAAGCTCTACACCGTTACAAGTCAGACAAAAATCTAATTTTCCTATGTCTCTCTCTAGACACCACGAAGCCAACACAATTGAGTGTATCTCGGTATGGAAAAGTATGAAGTTCTACATTTATGTGAATTTCAAACTAAACATTACAAAACTTTCTAGTCGACCACATCTGTTCACTTCACTTTCAGCCACTGGTAAAAGCACAAAATAGCAGTTTCAGCTTTTTGAAGCAAACAGATCAGGGGCACCCGAAAAAAGACCATAATAAAGCAGTTAATCGTCACCTCTCTCGGTCACAACAACATGTGGCTTCTTCACCACGGCTGCCATCTTCCACTACGCTTCTGTGTTACCTCAGAAAAGGTCGGTAAGGAAATATGTCCGCGATAAGCGTTCCGGGTGGTCTAGACCGCTCAGTCCCCATATTTCTCAAAATAAAAGTGAACTTTAATAGAACTTTATTGTTTTCTCAACCATATATAAGGAATCAGAGAGACCAAATGGCGAAGCTCAGGGTCCACTGTGTACACATAACAAATTGTGCAAATTGTAAAAAATAAAGTGGCCCCTTGTAGTCACACGTGAACACACCACACAGTGTGAACAATGTGGAATTCTTCCTCCATATCTAACCCATTCACTAAGTGAAGCAGCTGGCAGCCAGGAGCGGTACCTTGCCCAAGGGTGCCTCAGTGGTGCCACTAGCAGTCCTGGGATTCAAACCCAAACCTTCTGATCACAGGGGCAACTGCCAAACCACTAGGCCAATAGCTGCCCCCAAAATTAAGTGGGCAATGTGCCAGTAAGACCATCATAATACTCAAAGATACTCAAAGTAGATTTTAGTAGTCTTTCCATACTAATGTTTTAATATTTTAATATTTCACTTATTTAAAAAATTATTAACATAATTTGAAACATGCAACTGACAACGATGGCGATGATGATGATGATGATGATGATGATGATACTACTACTACTACTACTAATAATAATAATAATAACAACAACAATAATAATAACATTGTAATGATGATGATGATGACGACATACACAGTGAGACAAGACGGAGTACAGAGTACAAAGAACATAGAGTAAACATGTGTAAATAAACTAAAAATTTATACTAGAAGTAAAAATGTGCAGTTTGGTACAAGGATGTGTGATGTGGTACAAGGTCGTTTTTAACAATCAAACAGTGTTGCATCAGCAGCCAGGTGGAAATCAACAAACCTGGACTGTAGTTGTGTGTGAAAGATCAGCAGCAGTTCAAAATGAATAAATAATTAAATATACCATCAGTCTACGAAAAATACAGCGAGAGTGTCCAAGAACAAGTGTAACATGGCTGTGTGTTTTTTTCCCCTGTAGCTACATGCGCATTATAAAAGAAGAGATGTGTGAAGTGCAAGGTGTAAAGTTGAGTCAGTTCACAGTTCAGGTGTTGAGTGGAGCAGTGTGTGAAGGAGTCTGATAGCTTATGTTATTATACACTAAACGTGCTTAAACTTTTTGGTCATGACTAACACAACCAATTGTTGTTTCTTACATCCAAATCCTGAAACTGTAAACTGAAGTGAACTCATAACCCATAGACCCTTTATACACACCTTACAAAACCCCTGTGGTGTGTGTTACAGGGAGACGACGCTGCAGTGTATGATACTGTGATACAGCGATGTGTACAGCACAAACACTAGAGTGAAAGAAGAAAAACAGGTATGGGGAGTGTACAATTCAGCTCATTTGCCAAGAGCACCTTCACTGGTGCCTCAGAGAGACGGCTGCTGCCTCAGCTGGAACGGTGCTCTGAGGGACAGAGTCTTCACACCTGAGTGCAAGGAATCGCTGAAACAACCAGCGCTTCTATAAATCACCATGGCACCGAAACAGCAGAGTAAGAGACAATCAATTATATATTCTCTCTTTATTGTAAAGATAGTAATAGACTATCGCCATTAAACACTGAAGTAATTCATGCAACTGCCGTTACCTCTTGTGAATATCCTGGACTGGGTATGAACAGGTGTGTGTGTATGTGTGTGAAATTGTGACATTACTTTTTTAAATGTCATACCTTTTTAAAGGTCTTACTTTAGTAAAGGTTTGCTTTTGTGCTTTTTAATGTGTGTGTGTGTGTGTGTGTGTGTGTGTGTGTGTGTGTGTGTGTGTAAGCACAAATACAGCATCAGATGCACGGAGACAGGTTAGACAGGATGGGCATGTATCCTTGAAATCTTTGACCTCAGGCAAGTTTGTTCTAAGCTGAAGCTGGAAACTTGCAAAAAACAAATCTGTTCCTCAAAGATCTAAATATGCTTAAGCTATATTACTCCTGAGCAACTGTGCTGTAAACACACTATGACAAGTGAATTATGCTACATTTAATTTTTTACATCTAAGAGAAAAGAAAGAAATGCATTTTTGCTATAAATCTTAGGCTATAAAAAGATGAGTGCATGTTTTGTACCATTTCAATGTTATAACACATCCTACAGTGCTTTAAAGGGCCCAAATTCCACTTTTAAATGGGGTACACCGCATACAGAAAATAGTCAGGACTGAATTGTATAAAACAAACTGTTATCTTCAGTTTGAAATCTGCTGGGATCTTAGAAGAATAAACTTTAATTTTCCTTTCAAATCCTTTGCTACGCTGCACATTTAGTTCCTGAGTGAACTAGAACTGTCCAGTGTTTAATTATTTTATCTTCACCACCAGCAACTCCACCAAAGACTGTCTACAGTTACAACACTCATATCAATGTAAACTGGAACAGTCTACAGTAAATGCTTTGGAATGAATGGGTTGATCGCATGTATATGTTTTCGTGGTCATGATCTTGCAGCTACAATACATTTAAATCAGGCTGCTTCCAAGTTTCCATTTCCGATGGGGAGTGCGTGCTATGTTTACTGAACACACCAACCTGCTTTATTTCAAAAGACATTTTGTGGGCCCTATAAATACAGTCAGATTATCATCCTGCTTTTTCTTTCTGTTTACATCTTAGTCTCTTGTTTTATCAGATATCAAGAGCCTGATGAGGGAAGGAGCAGTTGGTTTTGTGCTGGGAGCGGTAGGAGGGTGTGCACTGGGGGCCACAGTCTCCCCAGTGAACAAGGCCATGACTGACATCATCTCGGGGTCACTACTGAAACCAGTTGCAGACGGAGTGAGGACTGTGGGTCCACTGGGGCTGGGGACCCTTTTGGGAGCTACTGCACTTACCACAGCCATGACAGCAGCTGTGGCAGGAGTGACTGTGGCTGCCTCAGTTGCTTTGCTGCTTTTAAGGTTGAAGAGGCGCTGGACCGGGATGACAGATCTTGCTGGATTTGTATGGATTGCAGCAGGTCTGGCTGCAGCCTTGAGTACCACGTCCTGTGGAGCAGCAGTTGGGGTCATCATAGAGAATCTTACCCTTAGGTCGGGAGTTGTGGCACTGCTATGGGCTCTGGGGGTCTTCACCGTGCTGAAAACATTCATTCACGTCATTGTGCAGCTCATATGCAGGGAGTGGGAGTGCTGCAGTATCCTGCAGCTTGCTGGTAAAGCTGAGGAGCAAGAGCAGAAGAAGCTGGAGGCTCTGGAGGCTGAGCAGAGAGCAAGAGTAACTGTGGATATTGAACAGAGGATCATTTCTTTTGAGACACAGAAACATTTTGAAAGAGAAGATGGGTTGGATTGGCACAGGACTGCTTGGAAGGCCCAGCAGCAGGAGAGAAAGGAAATTGAGAGGCTGCGAAGGGAAACAGTAGAGCTGTCAGTGCTGAAGAGGACTATCCAGGAGCGTCTGACCAAAGTTGTGGCCAAATATGTGGAATTTCTGGCCTTCTCTGGCATTCCAATGACAGTGACTGCAGCTGTGACTGCTGGCTTTGGAATCTTTGGATATGGGGACTATAGATTTGTCTTTGTCATCTTATTAGCCCTAGTGCTCTGCATGGCCTACATGTTATTGAGGTCAATGCATTTGAACTTCTGGATGTTCACGGGGTGCATGGGTATGTTTGCAACGTTTGCAATTGCTGTGCTCACTGTGCATGCAGGGCAGGAGGCGATGGAGATCTCTTTAAGAATGCGAAAAGTAGGACAGGTGCTAACAAAGGAGAATATCACTGCTCGGATGGACCACAGAGCCTCGCTAGAGGCCATAGCGGCAGGTTTCTTTGTGTCAAAAATTTGTCAGGTTGGCTTAGGGGCCTCTGTTGGAGGTCCAGTGGAACCAAAAGTGTTGGATAAAGTCATAGTAGGGGCGTCTGTGTCAACTGTAGCTATTCTTTCAATAGTTGAGGCCTCATCAGTAGTTCTTGGGGTTGGTGGTGTGACAGGGGCATTGCTGGGGGCTCTTGGGGCAGCGGGTGTGTCTCTGGGAGCAGCTGCAGCTGTGGCAGTTCAGTGGTCCTCATGGGCAGGAACCATTAGCACAACAGCTGGAATGTTACTTGGTGCATTTTTTATTGGACAGTGGGACATTGTTAACACTGGGCTACAGGTGCTTGTTGCCTACATGTTTGCAATGATAAATCCTTATTGACTACTATCTGGTGTTTGGATGGATGATTAAGCCTACAGCTTAATAAATGTTGCTCTTGGGGTACAAAATGACGCTATTAGCAGAAGGTTAACACCTATGTCTAAGGTTTTTCCTCCAAAGCACTTCTTTTCTCCTTGCAATAGATCAACCTTCACAATCTTGTTGCAACCCACAGCCCACACAATTGACCACAAAAGCATCCATGGCCCACAGGATTTAACAGACCATTAACGGCTCATTTAAAATGCAAACAGATATTACACAACAGTGTAGCCTATTGAACTGCAGCAGACTGTGTCATCACTCAACATAATGAACATGACAAAAAAAATATCTGAAACATTTGTTTGCATCCATTTTACATGCATGATCAAAGAGTGAAGATCACAGTTTGGTTTTGTGGTCAGATTCCCTTGAGTCAGTACATTATTATGAGGTTTGGTTGGTGTGTTGGAACAGGCTATCAAATCAACAAACTATGCCACAAGTTTCTGTCAGGGCTGAAACTTGACACATGTGGTGTAGAGTCTTGTGTGTCTTCACTTTTCTCACAAGAATCACGTGACTGTGATCTCTGCAATGTATTTTTTTTTAAATACCCCCATAAAAATAATCTGTTTCCAAACATAGAGAAAATAGTCTCACACATGTTGGCTTTAGATATGAGAAATGTTTATTTATTTCAACATTTCAACAAGTTATTGTTCCACATTTATTATTTTACTCGAACATTAAACATTTCACTGTATTATTAACTCATGTTTATATATGTATTTATTTGTATTTTTTCGTTTTGATATGTAAATGGTAAATGTGGGGATGGGTGTGAAAGAGAGAGGTATGAAAGTGTGAAAGAAGATCGTACACTGAAAAACAGAAGTGAGACTGGGTATGGGAGGTTTCAGGTATCACTTCCCCCACATCTGGTTCAGCGGTCACTCCTGACACTCGCTCTTGTTCACACTGTGGCTAGCAGGTGTTTTCAGGCTCTCGTGCTGAACCTGGCAGGTGAAAGCTTCAGCAGCCTCCCAGGCAGAGCGAGCCATAGAGAGAATGCTGCTCATGCTGTACGTCCCATCAGAGCTCCGGACCGACTGGGTGTCCTGTTTGTCTCCAGACAGATCCTGTCCGTCCACGCTCCAGCTCACAGTAACGTGATCAGGGTAGAAGTTTCTGACCTGACAGACCATGGTGACTTGATCATGTGTGGACTCCTGCTGAAGAACTTGACCTGACAGACTGATCTCCGGAGCGGACAGAGGACGCCCTGAGAGGAAACAATTAATATACAGGCCTTCTTATGAAAAATATCTTACTTTATTCCACAGTTTCCTACAGAAATATGTTTCTCTTTTTCCGACACATCATGGTGAATACTGTTTCATAAATAAACAGGAAAAAAACTATTGGTCAGACAATCTGAATATCTAATGTTCACATCTTTGTTTTGAGATAAAATGCAAATACATTAAAACATTATTCTGACCAGAACAATGTGTTTATTCACAATCCAAAACGGTAAGATTAATATTATTCTATGAAAGGTTATTCCATTAAAACATGTTTGCTTGTCGATAATTTATATTTTAGAATTATAAAATGAACATTTTTTGTTTCTGTAATCTGATTTGAAGTTGTAAAATTTGAACCAAATATCTCCAAATGACTGCACGTGCCAAGTTATTAAAACCATTGTGCTTTTCAGGGCGTAATCTTTGACTTCTGTGTTGCACGGAAACCATACCCTGCTGTTAACTAAGACTAAACTGACTAATAGAATAATTTTCATTGCAAATATAAATAAATAAACTGAGTTAAATCGAACTTAACTTGAGTCACTATTTTATAAAAGCAGTAAGGCATTTGAGGCATTATGGCGTATTACTTGCCCATAATGCCAAAAATGAGTGACATGGTGTAAATGCATGACGATTTAACAACCAAGTTAAACATAATTACAGCTAATGTGTTGTAATATTAGTGTGACTAATATTAAAAATAGATTTTTGATAAATACCGTAAAAATAAATTATTTCTCTCTGTTGATTATAACAACAAGAAAACACTTACTTTTCACAATGAGTTTGGTGCCTTGACCAAACATGTATCACAGTGATTCAGCCAGGCAAAGTCGTCGTACAAAAACCCTCTCGCTGATCTGATGTCAGATGTAATGTCTTTTGTTCCTTCAAATAAGAAAATAAGAGGAGGTACTAAGAAGGAAGGATATTTTATGGGATCTACAAATTTTGAAGAATGACGTATAGCTGATCAACAACATAGTTAAAGTAAAAACATTATGTATATAATATTATATATAATTCATATTTTTTTAACATAACTATTGTATTGATCAGCTGTACTTCACTCTTCAAAATATTAAATAATGGAGTTAAAACCTTTGTTGTCAAGCCTTCATAATGCAATTTAGAATTTCATATATTCTTACCTTTGAAGACCCTTTAATGTTGGTTTCCAACAAGGCTCCTCAGGTCAACAAAGAGCTTTGGTCTTTTTACATCCTCAAAAAATCCAGATGCTGTGTAGTCCCAGACAAAAATTGGGATTTATCAAAATAAAAGAAAACTGTTACATCTCTTATAAGCATGTATAGTTGTTATGCATTTGATCCACTGATGCAGAACAGCATAGACATGGCTCGAGACAGTGTAGATGTTTTTGTACGGCGCTTAATCACTGTGGGAATGGAAATGTTTCAGATTGTTGGCAGTGATACTCAGCTTCATCCTCCAGCTGAACGCCTGTGATGGTGAAGGTGTTCAGGGCTCCTGTATATGTGCCACTGAATCTGTCAGGAGTACCAGATGATCTGCGTTCACTGTTATCAATTACAAGTTTAGGAGCCTGTCCAGGTTTGAGCTGATAGAGCTCCATGTCATTGCCGATATCCACTGAAGCTCGGCAAAGGATCTTCACTGTGTCGTGAGGCTGGACGGAGATGACCGGAGGAGACTGATCCACGGTGATGATCCCCAGTGAAGCTGAAAGGAAATCCACAGCTGATTAATAAACAAGGATAATAAAAATGTGTTATAAAGAGAAAACACACAAACATCAGCTGAGTCAAACTTACACTTGCTCCAAGAAGCCAAGAAAAAGAAGAAGAAATGTAATTTTGAGAACATGTTGCTGTCTCCTAGCTGAGGTGAGCTGTGAGATGATAGAGCCGAGTCCATGACTTTTGAAGGTGCAGGAAATGAAAGTGCATGTAAATAGTGCTCTGTGCATTTGCAACATTCAGCAAGAAAGTATTGATTAGGCTAATGAAACTGATTATTGCAGTGAGGCATGAATGTCTCAAATGTGGGCATGGAAATTTTAGCAATAAATACATGTAAAAATGCTTTTTTCTTCTCTGGGGTTGATGTAAAAAGTGTCTTCCTTTCTGTACTTTAATCCTCATTACTCTGTTTTCATAACTGTAAATGGTCAGTATAAGTATTTACTGTTATTTTACATTTTAATAGGATTAAAGTTTGAGTTCAGTAATTTTATCAGCTTCAAATTCTTCAAGCTCTAAATCAGCAGGGATGAGTCCTCAACTACTGCATCAGTTTAACAGGTGATTCACATGTGCTACACAAACAAAACTCCAGTAAAAGACTGGCTTACTCTTAACATGTTGGTGACCTAAATTAATAGTGTCCCAGTGAAGAAGGATATGGGGTTAAACACATCATGAACATGTGACCATTTGCTGAAATGACTATTCAGCTATTGGAATGCCGTGTGTGGCTAAAACAGATTTACTGACATCAGCGGCAAGTAGTCAATTACTTGACCCTATAATGTATGTGTAAGTGAGGATACTTGAAAAAGTAACTGAGTGCACGTATTTTTGACCATCTATTGTAATTTTATAGATTGTAATTGTTTATGATCATTTGTTATAAATAGTATATAAAAATATTCTTTTGATATTCATTCAATCACTTTCTGTAACCGCTTATTCCACAGGTAGCCGGGGCATATCCTGGGGCCAACGCGCATGAGGAAGGGAGTCACCCTGGGTGGGGCGACAGCCCACCACAGGGCACAAACCCATACAGACACATACCCTTTGCTCACACACTCACACCTACGGTCAATTTAGAATCCCCAATTCACCTGACTCACATGTGTTTGGACGGTGGAGAAACCGGTGACCCTGGAGGAACCCCCAACCCTGGAAGTGTGCGGCAACAGTGCTATCCACTGTGCCACCGTGGGGCCCAACTCTTTTGACATTAGTAATGCTGTAGGGTGATAGTAACCTAGTGGGTAAAACACTTGCCTGTGAACCTGATATCCACAAAGTTGCAGGTTCCAACCTCCCACTTCCTATCCTTGAGCAAGACATTTAACCCTCAATTGCTTTATGGGCACTGTCCCTGTAACTAATGATTGTAAGTCGCTCTGGATAAGGGTGTCCTTTTATTTTGTGGAAGGAGTCTTTGGTTCCCTTTGAACTTGGAAAAGAAGTAATAATAAATATGTTGACAATAATAATAATAATAATAATAATAATAATAATAATAAACAATGTATCACTGAATCTGTCAGGAGTACCAGACATTCTGCTGGTACTGTCATGAATCAGAAGTTTAGGAGCCTGTCCAGGTTTGAGCTGATAGAGCTCCATGTCATTCCAGATATCCACTGAAGCTCGGCAAAGGATCTTCACCGTGTCGTGAGGCTGGACGGAGATGACCGGAGGAGACTGATCCACGGTGATGATCCCCAGTGAAGCTGAAAGAAGTAGTTTGAACAAATATGTGAAGTTCATGATGGTTAGTTCTGCACAGAAGACACTTTTGTGCCTATAATATGAAGATGTTAAATATGTTAAAGGAAACATACTCTGACCCCAGAGAGCTAAGAGAAGGAGTGAGATCTGAAATGGTGACCACATTTTTCAGTTGTGGTGGACTGGACTGGCAGTTTGAGTGAATGATGCTTAGAGGAATGTGGAGATGAGCTTTAAAAGAAAAGGAAATGAAAGCATATGTAAATTCAGTAGATGAACTCTGTAGGCTCTGTGGGCTTACACATTACTGTTGTATTATTATAACTGTTTTAAATTAGAGGTCACAAAAAACTGTAAACTCTAAAACAGGTCTAAACTGATGACAACAGACAGGATAACACATTACAGAAATGGAATTTAGCCTCTTGTCCTACTATCAGGTCCAATTATCTGTTTTTCTGCATGTCTTTATGCTTGACCTATTTTTTAGGTTTATTCACATAGCAACAAATGCTTCTGTAGTGAGACTTCTCACAGTTAGATAGCACTATTAGCACTTTCTGAATGTTAAAACATCGGGCTATGTGTATACATTTTATACTATATAAATGCACCTCATGCTAATACTGAAAACATTCCATATTAGTATTGTATAGTATTGTATCTGATGTATTTTATATCCTGGCCAGGTCAATTATAGGCTTAGCACCTCAAAGCATCCTCAGATCTAAAGGATACTGAATAAACAGTACAATTACAAATGAAAAACAGTAAAAAGGATTAAAACTCAGAATAGAAAAGCCAACATTCTCAAATTACATTTTTCCCACTTAAATTTTGAATCTTTTTCTTGCTGAATTTACTGAGATAAACCAAGTGCATTTTTAATTTACTTGTGCAGTATATCTAAGCTAAGACCAAGGCATGTGGGTATTCTCTTTAAAAATAACTGGAATAGATCTAAGGAGTGAGAAGACATTGGCATGACAGACGAACAAGATGCACTCTATTTCTGCAAGTTCAGAGGTAATCATCTAAAGCCATTACGCCATCGTAAAACTTTGTGCACTGACTGAGGCACATATCAGTTTAATTCTGACTTCACTGTGCTGCTCAGCACAGGATTTCTGCCTCAGTGATTGCTCCACTTCTGTGAAATTACTGGCCATGCAAATCTTTTATGGTACTTTCACGCAGTCCTGAGGGAAAACACCCAGCAGGTGCCTCTCGCTCTCTTTTACTCTCTTCCTTTGCGTGAGTGTTCGTGTTATGTGAAAATCATGATCGGTGTACAGTACTGTGTAATCCTTTTAAGCAACTTGAGAAAATGATTTGTAACCTATTATTTGTGCAGAAAATGGTCATTTGTTCCATAACTGCTAACGCAGAATAAATATAAATGAATAAATCCACCACAATACATTGTGCCCAATCCTCTTCGTGAGGAAGGCCAGTATTGAAAATTACTCAGTCTGGAGTTTAGTTCATCAGTGCTTGATTCAATTAAATTATGTGCACTGCTGATGGAAATGAACAATTCCAAACAACGGAGTTCACTGAGAAGAACTAACTTTGAACCAAACTTTAATGTTCTTTGAAGAGTGGAAATGGTGTTTTAGATTTAGTACTGATGTTGATCATTTGCTCTATCTGGTCTTTGCAGTGTAAACTGCATTGATCCACTTTTGTCATTCATGTGAGTTACAGGAGTTCTCTATGTTTGATTTCATTCTGTTGTGCAGGTTACAGCACAAAAAGATCTCAAAACAAGCAGAAAAGTTAAGCTGTTATGCTGAAATGCACTGGTTATTCAGATAAAGTCCCACTGTTTTCACTCCTATTGCTAGGCTAATTTTATGAGGTAACAGTGAAATAACTGTTCTCATATTCAAAGGTTCAAATGTAATTTCTAGATAAGGTAAAAGGTCTGGGACGACAAGTGATAAACAAATCTCTTTTTTTATTAAATTTGCTTACAACATACAATCAAAAGAAATGGCGCGGTTTGCTTATAATTGTTTGCTTGTGAACCTAATCCACTCTCACTTTTGACAGTAAAGTGTAATATGCACTGTAGTGTTATGAAAAGATTTAAGAATAACCTTGAGTAACTTAATTACTTTTATGCCTCAACAAATAAAGTGTTGACAGGAAATAACACCTCCTTCTCCGGTGACTCTTACAATGACGCAGGTATTTCGCTCATTCTTGCTGGCAGGACTGCACGTGAATGCCCGTTAGCTTTAGCAGACTTGCTAATGTAGATGCAATGCCCCGCCCAGAGACAAACCGTGCCCATTCTGCAAAATGTGCTGTCTGTCGATTGAAAACTGTATTTGCAGAAAAAACGATTTGGTTTTCTAAACTGAGCTGCTTTCCAATTGGTCCGTTTGAGTAGGGGGCGTGTCCCTCAGTGCCTCCTCCATTAGACAGGCATCGTGTTGCTGCTTACACAATTCACTTCGGCACGTGTTTTGCAGGACGTTTTGAACCTGTTGACCGCATTCTTTCATGAAAACAGGGCACAGATTCAATTCTTCTTTTATTTTCTGGTTGGTAACACCAAAAGCTGCATAGGTGGCTTATTAAAAAGCAGACATCTTCAACCTCTGTCATTCCGCAAACTGCAGGCTCCATGGTTGAGCCCTGCTTTTCTGCTACCATATAGAGAACGGAGCACCACACTCTCACTCCACTCCTCCAAACAATACTGTCGACCCCCGAAATTCGTGGGGGTTACACTTTAATTTAATTCGAAAGTCAGCTTAATACATTACCATTAAACAAATCTAAAGGTGAACCCGTATTCGTGCTGTACAGTGTACATGGAACTGCCATCTCTGCAGTTAATTCATGCAAGCGCGTTTTCTTTGACATATGTAGGGTACATACAGTAATAATTTAATTACATTTACAGTAGTAAAAATACAGTAAAGAAACAGCTATATTTTATATGGAAATTTAGCTGAATTTACGTTATTATTTGTTACATAATTAGTAAATTACATTTTTCTTAATTTAGTACTAAAATGCATGAAAAATTATATATTACCACTAGGGCATTAACAGAAAAGTCGACTAGTCGTCTTCGGAGGCGCAAGTGACGCCCCTTGAGAGAAGTCGGCTAGTCGTGTTTTTTTTTTTCCCTCTCTCTCTGTCCGCGCTTGTGTAGGCAATGCAGTCTCTGCCTCTGATTGGCTAACGCCAGGGGTGCCCAAACCTGTCCAGAAAGGGCCGCTGTGGGTGCAGGTTTTCATTCCAACCAAGAAGAAGCCACACCTGAGTAACTGAAAACCAAGACCAACTGATTACAGAGGTGGAATCAGATGTGCCTTCTGCTTGGTTGGAACAAAAACCTGCACCTACAGCGGCCCTTTCTGGACAGGTTTGGGCACCCCTGGCTTACGCTGACCCCATGACTTAACCAATTATTCTAGTCCCTTCATAAAACAGGGTGGTAAGGTTGGCGCTAGTGGAATCTAAACACAAGATCACAACAAGAACAGCGACAGGGCAGCTGAGGAGACAGATGCACATGTGTGGAGATACTTCACTCTAGACACACAAACAGCACGGTTACATGTTACAGAGAACTAATAAAAGTTGCTCAATGTTGGACACCTGTGTTCCTCTGCTGCGTGTGTGATGACGTCATCAAACGACTAGTCGACTCCACTTCGACTTTGATGACGGATAAGTCGACTTGAAAAAATCTGAAGTCGTTAATGCCCTAATTACCACTACGAAAAAGTAAAAAAAAATGCGATATTTGCAGGGATTTCTGCGAACAATAATTAGTTTAGTTCTAAGAAAAAAAATCAGTGAACGACTGAACATTCAAGGAAGAGAAATTTAAGCACATGAGAAAAACAACACAGAAAATCTAGACATGAATGAATTTCAGAATTTGCCAAGAGTAGCTATAGACTGGTCATGTAGATAATATCCAGGTTAAACACTGGAAACTGACCTCCTATAGCCTCCCTAATGACTACAATGAGCCATGTTTCTGTTCTTGCTTTCATATGTTGTATACATTTAACTTTCTTGATATTTACCTTGTAAATGTAGTTCTGTATTGGTTCACAAAAATAATAAAAGTTCCATTGCCTCTGTTAATTTTATTGAACAATATGTCATGATTTCTGCCACAATTTTTGCTTTTGTAAGTTATATAAAACTAAGTTATTTTTTTGACCCCCCCCCCCCAAAAAAAAAAAAAAATAGGGATGGATGGATGGATGGATAGAAATTTTTTTACCCCACAGATAAGCTAAATGCCCACCCACTTCTGGTCACACCTCTGCTTCATAAGTGAAATTTTGTAAGGTATCTGAATTAGCTCAGCCAATGAACATGTGTACACTGTGCACATGAAAGAATGCATGTGCGTAGAAGCAATAGTAGATGTAGTGTATGTGTACTCTAGACATGAAAGACTCATGACCGAGTTGAAAGGCAACAGCACCATCCTGTGGACAGCAATGGTAATCATAAACCATTTTTATTCCACACCAAAAATAACATAAGAATGAACACACACAAGAAACTAGAAATAAGATTTTACCCACCGTCAGATCGCCTCTATATTACATTAACCTGATCTCTCTTGAGCCACTGACGGAAATTTTAACCAGGTATGGGAGAGAGTAGGGCACAACATGTCTGGTTTTTGTTAGATAATTTCAAAATTATTTGAGAAAAATTAATCGCTTTACACAAAAAAAAACCAACAACAAAAAAACAAACCCTAGATCTACACTAAATAAAAATGTTAAATTTGTTACGGGCGCCCATCATTTGTAAATAATTCAACTGGAAGAGGCCTGAGAAGACTAACAGTTAGGGGCTGGTTGTAATACAGTTGAGGAACGTCTGGCAAGTTGATGGAAATACAATGAAATATAATCTTTTTAAACCAGATCAGTTTTCTTATAGAGATCAAAATATTTAGTGAAGACTATCAAACCTGGGGAAAATGTATTTATGACCATAAATCAGAAAATACGGTAAAAAAATTAAAGTAACATTCTTAATATATTCCATAACTTCAGTAGTCCGTTTTTATCAATCTGGGCACAAACATCTAAGAAAAAAATCCAGTTTTAAATGTATGGGGGGAAACTTCCAGAACTTGCTAACCTTCCATGAGGGGTGAGGGGGATTATTGTACCACTGTGTTAAAACTAACCCTGCAGTGTGGATGTCACTACTGGCTTGCCCTCAACAATGTTCTTGTAGTTGAATGGAAATGAGCCCCACAGCCATGATCTACAATCTAGTTTTGCCCCATAGTAGAGTGAAGGATGTTACATCAACAAAGATCAAATGTAACATATTTCTTCCTTTTTGTGCTGTGTCTGACAGAAGAAGGGTGTCTGTTTTGGCCTGTAGTGAAGGTACCATTCCTGATCAACAGGAGGATATCAACTTCTGCTTGGACACTATTTTCATGCATATAATATTTTAGTCATTTAAACTGGCAGATACCGATGTTCCCGCCTGTACAGTCCACTTGTAAATACATTCCTCCCCCAAAACCTTGAAGGCCATGTGTGAGTTCTTGCTCACCAGTCCAGTCAGGTGACTCCAAAGCACATGACTCTGGCGGATCTGCCCGCCTTCTCGGCCGCAGAGAAGATTGACAAATGGTTTAACCAATCAGTGCTTAGATTTGTGTTTTCTCGTCCAATAACCGCGAAGGGGCGGGACAAAAGCCTGTGACTTCATATCAGTGGGAAACACTGAGGGACGGAAGGCGAGTGGTGCTGGTCGACTTTGCACCCCTATTAATAGACAGGCAGGCATTTTCTGCTTATTCACGCTACGGTAGATGTATGGTTAAAGTGTGTGAAATCGAGTGAGGGTACAGTGAAAAGAGAGTGTTTTTTTGGGGGAGAAATAAGCGTCGTCGCGTCGGGTCAAGATGTCGATTCAGTACGAGGACCCGCCGCTGGCTGATAGCTACGGGGTGGCGGACTCGTTCCCCAAAGACTTCGGATATGGAGAAGAGGAGGCCGACATCGAGGACAGCCCTGCTCCTTCGGACAGCAAGCCCAGAATACTGCTCATGGGCTTGCGGAGGAGTGGCAAGTCGTCCATTCAGAAGGTGAGAAGGAAAAGAAAGAGAACCCTGATGGGCTTCGTTTAGCATTAGCCGTGTAGAGTGAGACTCCATAAGCTTAGCTCGAGTTAGCCAGCTAAGCGGCTCTCTAAGGTCTTTCTTCTCAGTTCTCCCTTCTTCTTCCTACGAGTAGTGTTTAGGTGGTAAAGAGCAAACTGTAAATGCAGTAAAACAGTGTCCACAGAAAGGGTCCCCCTTTAAAGCCACTTCATCAGGCTTGAGATTGCTAACCGTTGATTCATGCTAGATGGCTACATTACACCTTCCCTCATCAGCTGTTTTGGTCCCATCTGGCTCTCTCTCCCGCTCTCTCTGGGGACTTAAAGTGCTATAACATTAATGTTAGTAAGAGTAAGTTTAACGTGCTGACTCCTGTAAATACTGTTATTAATTAGGTGTGTGCCTTCTACATTTTACAGCTCGATATCGTTAGAAATATTGTAAAAAAAGATCTGTTATCCTTAACCACTAATTGTTTGCCCCCAATGTCTGATATAGGCAAGTACCGTACAGAAAGCAGCAAAGAAGGTTATATAAGGTTTACATTAGTGTGATGAACTCATTCTCCTCCACAAACTGTTTGTACTGGACTTCAACTCATGCACAGCCACTTTATCCAATAGACACAGACTGGAAGTCTCACACAAACTTTTAAGAATGCATACTTAAGCTGCTATTTGTACTTGGTTACACTGTTTATACTAGTTATACTGTTTGTACAATGCTGTACTACATTGCACATTTTTTTCAATCATTACACATTTTACGTACATGGCAGGCCCAGTTGAGGAATAAAATTATTCATTGAGGAGTTCCTACCACTCTACGCTTACAGTGGCTAGAAATAATGCTAGAGTACCCCAGGAACTGCTTTTTGTGGGCCTTAGTCGGCCAGATTACCGGGATAGAGGTTGTTGTACCTGATACTGACTGCTTTATTTAATACACAGCCTTTGTGCATTTTGCATATTATGGCAACATATTTTTCTAAAGTCTCTCATTTGCTTAACAGTGCCAGTTAGTAAACCACCAGTGAGTCATAGTATGCTATACAACATTTAGATTTTTACTGCACACAGCATGTAGTGCTGCTTGGAACTACTCAAATTTGGATAAACATCTTTGTGTATATGGTGGAACTGAACTACTGTGCTGTGAAAATCAGTTATTTAAATTAATGTAATCTCTCACCAGGTGGTGTTTCATAAGATGTCCCCCAATGAGACCCTGTTTCTGGAGAGCACAAATAAAATTTACAAGGACGATATCTCTAGCAGCTCCTTCGTCAACTTCCAGATCTGGGACTTTCCAGGCCAGGTGGACTTCTTTGATCCCACATTTGATTACGAGATGATCTTCAGAGGAACTGGAGCTTTGATATTTGTCATTGATGCACAGGTAAAAAAAATATTGTGCAAAAATGTAGGGGTTTACAGTGAAAACTATGGATGTTGCTGTGGTCTGCTGACTCACTGTTCTGGTATATTGATTGCTGCCACCATTAAGGCAGAAAGTGCCCTCATGAGTCAAAAAATTACAAATAAATTCACAAGCTAATGGTCGCTGTCCTGGTTTTCCAGTGTTCTGAATTCCAGTGTTAGGGTTGACTTAATTAACGGGAAAAAGAGTGACAACAACTGTGCCCTAAGGACGCTGAGTTTTCCATTATTTGTGGAGAGTTGCAGGATAGGTTTCCAGTGTAGCTTAGAGTCACAATGAATTACTTTGATCTTTTGTTTTACACTGGATCTAATAAGCAGAGTAATGCAACTAATAAGCAGTGTAATCTACCAGTTAGCTTTACAGTGTGCTTTTGTCCATATTTGTCTCTCAATGTTTGGTCGGTATAAGTTTCCAGTACATGTTAACTACATTGGCCTTGTAGCTGAAGTGTAAAATTCATGAAGTAACCTTAGGACACCAAATATGTCTTAGCTGATCTGCTACATTTTTGAGCCCCCCTCCTTCCTCCAGCATACTGTTAATTCAAGCAAGTAATTCATGCTCCTAGTTCTCAGTACCTGTTTGCTTCTACAAAGAAGCCTAGGTCTTTCCAAGCATGGACACACAAAGCTGACACATGTGACACAGCTTCTGTGCTGGTTTCTTTATTTGAGCCAGAAGTTTCTCAGCGGATATTGAATTGCTTAATTCACAGCTCCACAAATCTATCTAAATATTTTGCTAATATGCAAAGAATTTCTTCTGGGATTTTAAAAAGGTTTTTATAGATTTTTTTTTGAAGGACTGTTTCCTTTGTACCCTCTGCCAGTGGTACCAAACATTTCCAACTTTTACTAGCTTATTACCTTTCTCTCTTCTGCTACTGTAATAAGTCTTTTGGCTAACATAACAAGACCATTCAAAATGTGTAACTGTACAGATGACAAGACTGACAAGACCATACACTGACAAGCCATTTTATTAGGAACACATAACTTCTACAGACTCTTTTCTTTTGCACTTTTGCCTCTGCATCATTTGTTTGCCTCCTTTACCTTGTTCATCAGAGGTTGGGACCCCCACAGAAACACCAGTGAACAGGTATTATTTGGGTGGTGGATCATTCTCAGTTCTGCAGTGATAGTAGCCTGTTAGTGTAGTGGATCCTACACAGAGTGGATAACACAGCAGTGTGAACCTGTTTTTAAATGTAGCAACTTTTGATAGTTATTGATGGTAGTTAACGCAATGCTGCACAGTTTGTTATTTCCTGGTCCTTCATTAGTTGTCACTTTCTGACCACATTGGGCAATTCTCAGCCCAGCGGTGACACTGAAGCATTTATTTACTTCAGCAGCACTGCTGTGTGTGATCCACTTAGTGAAACACACATACATTAACAATCCACTACTGTTTCGGTGTCAGTACTGTAATGAAACTAATCCACCACCCAAATAATCCTAAGGTGGTCCTGACCATGGATGAATGTGTAAAGTGGTTTGACAAATGAGGGAGAGGAAGAGATGGACAGCAGTCTGTAATTTTAAACTATAAAATCCACCTGTGTGAACTGATAAAATAGAACAGAAGTGCAAGGAAGGTGTACTTAAAGAAGTGGCTCAATGATGCTTCTATTACTTTGAACTAAACTTAATTACTATACTTGGTCACCATACTTAATATTGTTCCCAAAACAGTGACTGTATGTTTTTCAGAGTTGTTTTTTAAGCTCATAGATTTGGTCATACCGATTGCACAGAAATCCTGGGATCAAAAGTACCCTCTATTGACCCTCTAGAGTCCCTCTCTTGCTGCTTTCGCAAATCACATCAGTGGCATAAACCAGAGAATAAAATGGATAAACTTGTATGCACTGCACTTCTGTATCTGTTTTGTTCCTTATAGGATGACTATGTGGAGGCTCTTGGCAGACTCCACCTCACTGTATCGCGGGCCTATAGAGTTAACCCTGAAATCAACTTTGAAGTGTTCATCCATAAAGTGGATGGCCTATCTGATGACCACAAGATTGAGACACAGAGGGATATTCACCAGAGGGCTAATGATGACCTAGCTGATGCCAGTCTGGAGAAACTGCATCTTAGGTAAACTCTCTCTTTTTGCCTGGAATGCATACAAGCCATTTCTTCAGTGTAACTTAGAAGTGTATTTGCGAATCATTTTTGGTAGTGCATTCGTGTTTATGTGAATTTTGGCAGATAAACACCTGTGAAATGCTGAGCGAATCAAACGTTTTTACAAAAAACGTTTCCTTTTCATCACAGGCTCAGCGGTATACACTTTGTGACATTAATTAATGGATTAAAAAATGTAACATGTGCTAAACAGAGCAGCCATTACTTAAATTGTATATCACGATAAGCCCTCTTGGATTTACCCTCCAAATTAGTTTTCTGTCATTTACGTAGTTCTGGAGACATACAGTATGATGACACCAAAACCAACTGAAAGTAACCAATTAATCTTTGTAGTTCTGCTGAAGACTTAAGACTAATATATATTCAGTGTATTACACTGCCCTGTGAGGAAGACTTCACACATAAATAAAAAATATTTATTACATCCTGAACTTATACAGGACAACTACAAATGTGGTTTAATTTAGCATCATTGTATAAAAGGAGCTCAGTAGTGTAAATGATGCAGATTTAGTATCGTGTGCTCAGGGCCGCTTAAAAATGCATACCACATGTTCTGCATTCTCTGATCAGATCCACATTACCCTAAAGTCATTGCTAAGCATGGACAGGGATCACACCCAATAGGCATACATTTTTCTCTTTCAGGTGCATAAAATAGAAAGCAAGTATTGTGTGCTGAGCTTTACACATAAACTGCCCAAAATGGTGTTTTACTGGGGCTGCTCAGACTGTGTAATCAAAAGACTGGTCTCCTGTGTGCCATTTTCTCCCCTACATCCATTTTAAAGGTGCTGTTTTATTTGATTATGTAACTGTTGATTTATGGAGACATTAGTCTCTATAGTTTATGACTACTAATTTAGTAGGGTGATGTGTGTTAGCGTGTATGTTTCTCTACTGCAGAATTCTTTTTGTGCTAGTTTGACGCTGCCTCATTCTCTGACCTCATGGCTTGAGTGACACTTGGTTTCAGTTGGCTGCCAGAGGTTCAGATTATTTTTATGGACACAGCTCATCTTTTTGTGTTATCCTCATTTCCACTTTCAGTTGTGTGTTTTAGAGTAGTTGGCTTTATGCATTTTTAAGACGCATGGGGGCAACTTTATTTCTGCTCTATATTTTATTTTTAGCCATAGTTTGAGTAGTAGAGTGCTCTCTGTTGTAAAGAGTTTTGGGAAGTGAATGCAGTAGGTGCTACATTGTGCATGCCTGTGCTTCCCACTATAATGTTCTTTTTCTGCTTTGCAGTTTCTATTTGACGAGTATCTATGACCACTCTATATTTGAGGCCTTCAGTAAAGTGGTTCAGAAGCTCATCCCCCAGCTGCCCACCCTGGAAAACCTGCTGAACATCTTTATTTCTGTATGTATTTTAAGATGTTGACATCACTGGCCCAAATACTTAAGTAATTTTCTGTTTTATTATTTAAGCAATTCTGTATTGATATTGTGAGGTTTAAAAAACACTGGTATGCAGGGGATGTTTCTAAAACATTTGTTTCTGAAGCTCACATTCATGTATAATTTCTTTCTGCTTCCCTTCACTACTTCTGTGTCCTTGCTGACAGAATTCAGGGATTGAAAAGGCCTTTCTGTTTGATGTAGTTAGCAAGATCTACATAGCCACAGACAGTTCACCAGTGGACATGCAGTCCTATGAACTGTGCTGTGACATGATCGATGTGGTCATTGATGTGTCCTGTATCTATGGGTAAGACCATATTTAAAAATCAATGTTTCCGTAATTGAGTTTAATTTAGCTCATTTTTTTTGTGCATGTTTGGGTGTCTCCTGTGTGATAATATAAGTTTGAGTAAATATAAATTTAAGCATTTTCCTTTAGCTCATAATTCCTTTTCCTACTGTTATTATAGTTATTGATGATCTTTATTGTCTCTCATAATTTTTTTTGTATATTATTTGGCAAGTGGATCTGTGATGGTGCTGTCTGACAGATCTGTGTATTGGTTTTCCAGATTGAAGGAAGATGGCAGTGGGAGTGCATATGATAAGGAGTCAATGGCCATAATTAAACTCAATAACACAACCGTCCTCTATCTGAAAGAAGTCACCAAGTTCCTTGCCCTTGTTTGTATTCTCAGAGAGGAGAGCTTTGAGCGTAAAGGTATGCTACTGCAATTAACTTTGAATTTAGATTTTCCAGTTGCTTATTTTAAATATCCAAACTGGTGTGATCTGGCATAGATAATTTCAGAACTGTTCAGTTTCTGCTACAACTTTAATAACTGATTCTGTATGAAGATATTTTAACATTTTTCCGTTCGCACTACAGGCTTAATAGACTACAATTTCCACTGTTTTCGGAAAGCGATTCATGAGGTATTTGAGGTGGGGTTGTCCACACCAAGGATGGGTCCTCAGGCAGCTGGCACGCCCTGCATGATGAAGACGGTTGCCCTGAACGGAACCCCCAGGAGCACTGTGTAGGAGACAGCAGCTACAGAGTGGAGGAGGTAAAGAAAAGAGAGGAAGTGGGAGTCAGTGGAACACAGAAGGACAATAAATGGGAGGCATGCTAGCATGCCAGCCATTCTCTCTGCTCCCAAAAGCCTTACACACAGAGCAAGGGACTCTGAAGCCACTGAAAGAAAACATGCAGCAGTGGGGCAGGTGCTGCAACAAAACGGGGGCAAGCTTGCTAAGCTACAATAGGACTGAAGGGAAGAGGCACAGAAAGAAGCAAGTTTGACTTGCTTTCTTTATGTGACTAAAAGGCATTAACAAACTGTTCAAGAGAATAATAAGAGATCGCAAATGAGTAACAAGGAATGCAAGTGCCCGAGAGGGTTGGGGAAAGCACCCCGGCCCTCTCAGCACGAAACCTTCACACTCTGAGACCTACCTGGCCAACAGAAGATGGACAAACACTGTACTGTTCTGCTCTTGGCCACAACAGGTGATCATGCAAAGCGTCCCTGATTGAATCTTTAACAATTAGTCATAAAAGACACTGTGTTATGATACTAGGTATTGTGCACTCGTATGATGACTAGTTTGGCCAAGTATACACAACACTTGTGAAGCCTTATATAGAGGAGACTTAAGCGTCTGCTTACGATATGTTCACGTAATCATATTTCCCTAGCTTTTCTTTTTTTTTTTTTTTTTCCTTTTTTTTAGGGTCTAGGTTTTCCAAGGAGAGTGAAAAGGGATTGGAGTGTATTGTTTAGTGTGGGTGTGCGCGTATGTACGTCTGCGTGCGTGTGTGTGTATGTGTGTGTGTGTATGTTCGTTCTTAGGGCTCACAAAAATGTGACCTCACACACAGGGCTGCACAGGTGTAACAGTTTTTTAATTATATGATTGCAGTTATTAAATTAATATGAAATTAATAGTAAGTTATGCCACAGTGCGCTCCACATAAATCCTCATGGTTTATCAGGCTGGGGGAAAGAAATTTCACAGGACACTTGGTGGGAACATTTGTGTTTTGTCAGTGCACTCACAAAAAAAATGTTTGCAGGAACAGCTATTTAATGACTTTTGCTGTTTATAACTTGTAGTGTTTGATTTTGATGCAGCAGACCTATCACTAAACCCTAAATGCAATGCTGTTTTATAGTTAATTAGAAGCCAACAGTATGTGATTTTAATTGTGCGACCCTACCCTGCTGTCACATTGAGAATGTGCTGAAAGTGTTGCAAAACAGGGAAATAGTTGTACAGTTGAACTGTAGGACACTGTGATTGCACTCACTTCTGTTAGTCACATAGTCTCAGAGACTCCAGTGAAGTTACCACATCCTTGGCACATTGTCCTTTGAGTCAGAATGACCTTTGAAAAAGTACATTCCGGTTGTGTGGTGCCAATATCTTAACACTTTCACGCTCACTTTCACTCTCTTTACGGAATTACCAACGTTTTGTTTGAAACATCAACCCTGAAAATGTAACTACACAAATAATAGGATTCCATATTAGCCCAGTATGATACTCATTCCAAGCATGTGTTCAGAATCAAAGTTGTCTTGCAGTCAGCTTAACATTTCTTATTGATTGGTTGGGGGATATATACTAACTTGGTATAAATGAAATCAGAGAAAGAACACAGCCAAAGTTCTCATTCTAACTATTAACTTGGGTGTTTCTCTAAGTTTCCTGTGATTCTCGCTTCTGAGACTGCATATAAGATTACGTCTATCTTTTATGTTCTGCCAAAGATGTTACTATTCACAAAAAAATAAAACATACACATGAAACAGTGCCTTTTCTTTTACTACAACTACCCTTCTTGTAGCCTCCAGATAGAATTATTCTGAAATCCTAGAAAAGTGTTAGTCAGACCGGTGGGGCATGTAAAACCGGATCTGGAATATAAATCGTTGGTAGTTAAATGGTGGCATGTTAAGCTAATTTTGCTTCTGTGTCGTGGCTCCTAATATGAAAGAGTGTGAGCTGAATGGTAGCTGAATCTTGTACTTTTTGGTATGTAGTATGAATTTTTTAGTGTGTAGTTAATTAATGTAATTTGCCAGTGATGATCAACATGTAATGAAGAATGCCATGAGTAATTGAAAACAGAAGCTTTAAAATCTCTTCAAACTGTATCTAACTGGTTGTAAACCAAGGCCCTGTGGGATTCAGCTCTTGAACTTGGAGCTTCATGATTCATCAGTAAACAGGACTCCTGTAGTAATCTGACAACTATGTAAAATCTTACACTAATAAATTAGCTTAATGTGTCCATCACTCACTGTAATGCACATTTTGAATGAGAAGAAACCTTTAAAGTAGTCAGTTTCTGTAATATTTGGAAAGGTGGATGTCAGAAAATAAGGAGAAAGTGTTTATTTTTAATAATATTAAAGAATGGAGTTACTATATAGGTAGTTGAAAGAGACTTCCCTATTGTCCATTAAATTTAGCAAGAGGTGCTGCATATCCAAAACCCTTATTCCTATAAATAGGTTTTGCCGGTTTCTTGATTCATTTCTTCCGGTTGTAAAGGTTTAATGATGACGGGAATGGTGCTTAAACTACCACATTTTCCTTGCCAATGTAGGACAGCAGCTGGGCTGTACACCTGCTCAAGGGAACTTTACTTCAGTCTAATGATTCAGAAAAGACCTGGAAACTGTTGGGATCACCTAAGCTGATGTTGTATGAAGAGAAGGGAGGAAGACGTAGGTAGAGCTTTTTCACAGCCACAGTGGTCTAGTCTGAGCCGGGTAAACATGCATCAGAAGCAAATCCTTTCTAATAATAATGTATTGTTCTTATTGTTGTTACTGTTCTAACCATGCGTTTAACAGACTAGCAGGACAACGTATGCATGGCATTTGGACTATAAGCCTTGCAGCAACAATGAAAAACATTAACAGCAGTTAAATTCTACTTCTGCACAGTGTAGCTGCAATGAAGCAGTGACAGAATTTTATCCACTTCATTAAGCTACTAATTTTGGGTAAATATTCAGCAGTAGTCCTCTAAATGACTTCCCACAGCCCCTAGTAGCATGCTGTTTCAACACAAATTGTCTGGTCTGTTAGGAGAAACGATTGCCTTAGAATGACTAATGTCTTACAGAAGCACAGAAATAAACTATTTGAGTGAAATGGTAGTGAAAAGTCAAAAAATCAGGAATAATTAATAGCTTTAATAGGGCAATTTTATGTAGTCTCATATTTCTTACAGTGTGATAGGCAATCCCTGATGAAGATTTAAGACAGTCAGTTTAGTACACCCTTTTGTATCACCAGCATTGAATTTGTCTCGATACTCTGGGGAGGATTTATGAGGATTTGCTATGAAACTAACCTTTGAGCTATTAAAGAGTTCCCTCATCTTGATGACTTTCTAAAATGTCTTATTGATGTAAATTTTGCCTGTCTGAAACAAAAACTGGGCTCCGTAGAAATAAATGAGTACATCTGTTTCAGGCAGTGCCAAACTACAACTACAACATTTGTTAAGTACACCACCAGCCTCATTCATGGCTCCTGTAGACACATTGCCTTATTCAGAAATATGTACAGGCCATATCATTCACATCTAGCAAGATTCAGATCGTAATCATCTGTTACCTCACAGCTACTCAGTTGTGTCTGAGCAGGAAAACACGAAACTTTATGGGAACGTGGCCCTCCAGTTCCCATTTTTAATTTACACCCACGATAGATGAAGGAGAGATCTCGCTGATGTTAGGCACATAAAGTTCCTCTAAATGTGCTTGAATTTATTTGTGTGTATCTCTTTGGCTTAGTTTGGCCTTCATCAGGGCAAAACCTGAAGGCCTTTTTAATTGACTTTTAATGGTTTGTATATTTTGCTCTGATGAAGGTCAGCAGGGTCAATTTCCTGGCATTTTGACTTATCATTTTGATTTGACATTCTTTAATGCAATCAAGAACATTTAAAGGTTATTAATCAGAACTTAAATACAATATGAGTGCTCCCCTTCATGTATTGTGGATATATTTTAGTCATCAAACTATTCCTTTGAAAGGCTAATGGGATGTTTTTTTTTTTTTTTTTTGAGAATGTCAATCCTTTAAAGCAATTATCAACTGCTAACGTTTATAGCTGTATAATGTAAGAACAAACACAATTCAGTAGTAAGAATATCCCTATTAAAACACTCATTATGTTTAGATGTTAGAGGTAATCCCAGCGTGGGTGTAATGCTGCATTAATTTGAGAAAAAAAAAAATTATTTTCAAGTAAACCTTTTTTTATTTTATAAAAGCTTTTTTCAGACTGTATATATAACTGGACATAACACCATATGGTGCATTTCTGCTTATCATGTGTTAAGAACACATGATATATGGGATATGGGATATAATGGTCAAAATACAGACCACAAGCTAAGAAATAAACAGAAAGGCAGAAAAAATATACAGTCATATTAACGATGAAATTAGCCTCTATAAAATAATGTAATTGAAGTATCACTTTTAACTCACTAGAGGGAGCCAGGGTTCGTGATGTGGGCCTGGATGGGCCATTGCCCAGGGTTCTACCGAGTGTCTGTGTTGGCAGACATGCAAATGAAATGTTAACATCACACAGTTGTACAATGGGGGGTGGGGGATCAGCATGATGTACAACTGTAATTTGGCTGAATAGCAGCCCTTGAAATTGCCTTGCTTTATCAAAACCTGATGCCACACTCTCCATTCTCTCCACTCAGAGACATTAATGACCAGTGGCTAATAACTGGAAACACACACTGCTTCCTAGCTTTATTGGAGCAGGTTGGTGGTAAACACTTATCTTTTATACTGTATTACAAACGAGGTAATATTGCTGGTTGTGTCTCTGCCACAGTGTAAAGAAGCAATGACAGAAGTTGGCCTGCTTCATTAAGACACTAATTTCAGCTGTCATCTCCTAAACAGACCACTTTCTTGCCTTGTTTTTTTTCCTGGTTATAAATACAGTATCATAAATAAATGAATGAACACACCGGACATGTTTTACAACTGCTGTGGGTCTGATTGAACTTCATCTATGAGCAGAGTGATTTTGCAGTGATGTTTCTCTGTATCATTGTCAAAAGAGAGAGTACAGCCTGGCCTTATGGGCTTACTGAACCCATGGTTGTAGGGAAGGAGCAGTGATGGTGCAAGATCTATACGCTGCCTCTGCTTATATCTTCTAGCCTTTCAGTCTAGCTGGTTGCTTATTTAGAATGAAACACAAGAAAAAAGAGCTAAAATACACCTACTGTCCAAAACACAAGGGTTTTGAAAAGTATTATACTATCTGGTATCTCTCTCTCTCACGCTCTCTGTATTTGTATGTGTGTGTGTGTATATAAATATATAATATATATAAAGCAGCAATCTGAATGAAAGGGAGCATTGGATGAACTGCTCAGAAACATGTTTGTGATTGGGGATGTTTACTGACATCACTGTTACAACAAACTGTACATGCAACTCAGATCTGGTATCTGATTTGGGATCTTTTTTTTCTTTTTTCATATTCTTATGAATACAATTCTGCAGGCCTTAATAAGACTTGGGGAAAAGATCTAATTGCTGTGTGAAAGTTGCACATTGCAAATCAAGATTTCAGTACTAAAATAATTAGATGTTCAGCCTCAGTCCTTGAGGACCCTTAGTGTACCCATAAAATGATGCGTCCTAAATGGTTCTTGGTTTGGATGTATGTCTTTGATTGGTATAGAATCATTACATCATACGTACTTTCTTCACATTCACACATCCAACTTTTTTGGGGGGACCCATCTCCAGTCACACCAGAGTCTGCTGTTAGTCCACTCAGAGTCCAGCACAACACAAGATCTGCACGCCCCCCCACCCCGCCATGTCGGACAGCAGGAAGACGAAAATAAAAGATTGAAGGATGAAAGGTTTAAACAAAAGAAGAGACAGACAGAGAAAGCAAGAAAGGAGAGGCAGCAGTGGCCTGCATTTTTGTGGGGGGCCATCAGAGCGTGTCAAGCTGGGGTAGCCAGCCAGCAGTCAGCTAATGGGCAGTGCAGGAACGACTGTGACTAAAGGAGCAGCGACAGATGCCATTATCTCAGCCTCATGCAGATACAGTGCACAGGACCCTTGGACAGCCTCAGTTTCTGAGGGGACTGTGTGTGTGTGTGTGTGTGTGTGTGTGTGTGTGTGTGTGTGTGTGTGTGTGTGTGTGTGTGTGTGTGTGTGTGTTCCCCCATGCTTGCTTAAACTTAATGGAACACGATGGAGAAGGATTGGATAATCGCTAGCACTAGGATGTCCTGTTCCCCTTGTCTGAGCCCCTCCACACTTCGCAGCCCCGTGTGAGGCTGCCTGAGTGTGTGTGAGAACATACACACACACACACACACACACTCACTCACTCACTCACTCCAGTCTCAGCCAGAGGCGTGGGACTCTACTCACCCGATTCTCATTGGCTATTCACAGGGATCATGAAAAACATATTGCATGCTCTCCGCTCTCATCAGACCCGGCTTTAAAAATATGCTGTTCTCGCTTCACTAGGGATGTTCTGGTCATTGGGAGGACTAAAGTGAGGGGCCGTGGAGTGTGTGTTGGAGTGCAGAGGGCTTAGGCAGAACGTGAGTCGTTAGGCAGCATTTTTGTGGGTGGAACAAATGCGAGCAATGCTCAGTGTGGTGCAGCCATGTGGGACAGTGATATGTACTTTGGCTATGGCTGTTGACAGTGGATTGTCACCCTTCAAGTCATTTGCCAGTCTCAAGTCAGACGTGAAGCTGCCAAGCCTCTGAGAGGGGGGCGGGGAGTGGGAAAGAGGGGAAAATGTTGTGTTTATGTGTGTCTTCCCTCTTTGCTGCATTTACAGCCATTTTTCCTCATTTACCATTTTTCTTTTCTTTCTTTTTTTTTTGCCCCACTGTATCTAAAAGAGGCCGAAGAATCTCCCCTATTGGTCCATCAGGGGTACGTACATCTATTACTTTCATCTGTTTTTTTTTTTTCAGTATTAAAATAAACATCCAAAAAGGTTGTTTGGAGAGAAGCCCTAGAAGAATATTTTTGGTTCTGTAGAGAACAATATTTTTGAAAGTTTTGAAGACCCTTTACATAATGTGAAGGTCCTGCACCAAAAAGTTTCCTGCACTTCCAAGCCAAAAACCATTTGAGGCTTAATGATCTGATACAATCGCCTGAAAGAGAGAGAGAAATGAAAAACTAACAACATGTGAACCAGCTTCTTTCAGAGCTTGTTTAGCTTATCAGCATCAGGACACCACCTTGCTTTTGCATATATGGAGAGCATTTTGAATAGCCTAACAGTTGGGAACCATTAAGGCATTTTAGACCATCAGAGAAAGCCCAAAGGAAAAAAAACAGGATGAATATAAATGAACTTTATAAATTAATGAATGCATTTCATGACATTTTATAAAGTCACTCCAGAGTAGATTTTTGCAATCACTGTTTTTTTTTGTGATTAAATTTGTGTTGGAAAGCGATGGGTGTTTACAAGGCAAAGGAAAAGCTCTGTTCTATTATCTGGGCAGAACTATGTAACGAACAAAGGCGCATTCTGACTCATGGGGTCCTTAGCAGCTACATTTATTTGTGTTGTTTCCATAAGATAGGAAGATAGGCACTATCCATTCTGGTTTTTTTTTTTTTGTTTTGTTTTTTTTAGATCAAATCGTCTGCATTATAAGTTGCTATTACACTGTGGTCAAACCGTTCTCTTTAGAGTTATAAGTAATTTTGACCACTAGGTGCAGCTGCAGAATTTAGTTTCTCACTGAGTGCACTGACGACAACATAAGCAATGAAATGAAGTGCATCACAGCCACTGCACACATGGACTTCTGTACATATTATTGACTACCTTAAGGCGAGACCTCCTACCCAGCCATACTCCAGAGAACACTTGATGGGATTCTACAGGCTAAAAAGTGGCCTGAGTGCAATATTTGTTATTGCTGAAATAAAAGTGGATCTTCAGGGGTTAGCACCTAGAAGGAGAGAAAGGACATCAACACTCATACTACAGATAAGCACACATTCAAAAGATGGGGAAGTAGTGCCATCAGTGGCCTCACTCAGTGTCCAAGGACTAAAAGTGTATAGCATAGGGATAGTGTACCAAACAGGTAATTTTTGGACAAGTTTTACTGATTTTACTGAAGAAATTGTGGCTCGCCTTTTTTTTTTAAGTTGCTAGATAACACTGGTTTTCCAGTTTAAAATGTTACACTATCCAGTTGGACTATTTTATTGTAGCTAACAGAAACTAGGTGGTTTTGAAATGAAAATGACAATTTACCACCATGCTAACATTAGTGCAAAAACAACCCTTGATCTGATGCCTTTTTCCTATAATATGAGAGAAATCTTCAACCCTTAAACAAAAACCATTTGTCTTTAAAAATAATCTAAAATAACCTTTATAAAATATTTACTAACAATAATAATAAAAAAAGACAATGCCTTTACCAAGGATGCTATTAATCGCTGGTGAATGTAGGTTTCATTTGGGATTTAGGCATTTTGACAAACATTTTGTTGCCAGAAAAATCATTTTATCACCACGCAGCATAACCTGCAGCATCTAAGCCATTTCATCGGTTTCACACTGGCAATACCAGATTGTAGGGGCTTACTCAAAGTGGGCGAAGTGAAAGGCTGTGTGTTTGCAGTGTTAAAGAAACACATATACAGTGCTGTCAGAAAATTTGTGAACCCTTTAGAAATCCCTGGAATTCTTTAGAATCTTTAGAATTTCTGCATAAAAGTGACATGATGAGATTTTCACATTGATAGATAAAGTCAAGGCAAGGCAAGCAAGTACTTGTATAGCACCTTATCATACAACGAGGTCATTCTATGTGTTTTACAGAGAAAAAATAAACATAAGATCTTAACAATAAAAGTAAGCAATAAATGTAACTGTAAAATTAATACAGAATAGAAGTAAGATTTAAGATGAAGTCAAACAAAGGTAAATAAACTGGTATATAATAAAACAGATGAAAGTGCATGAATTTTGTGTAGATCTTACTGGTAACTGAAAGCAGATGAAAACAGGTCAGTTTTATTTTTGAAACTGGCATCAGTCAGGGTAGTTCTAATCTCTATGGGAAACTGGTTCTAGCAGAGGGGACTAAATGCCATTTTACCCTGTTTCAGTATTGTTCTGGGCACCACTAGCTGACCAGCTCCAGATGATCTAGGATATGTTCCAGGCTGTTAATTATCAAACATCTTATTTATTTAGGATCCAAAACACTTAGTGACTTATAAACAATTAGCAACTCAAATCTGTGCCTGACTGGAAGACAATGTAAGGATCTAGGGATTGGAGTAACAGGCTTTCTTTTCTTGGTTTTTATTAGAACTGTAACTAGCATATTGAATATGCTGTAGCTGTCTAAAATAGGGCAAATCCAGCAAAGCAAACAACAAACAATTGTGTAGTTTTTATTTCATTAACTGAGCAAAGTGCTGGAGCATTACATGCAGTGTTAACTTTGAAAAGCCAAAATTCTGTGAACAACTGCTTTCAGTAAGTGGTGTGACCTTCTTGAAGAGCAAAGACTTCAACCAAATATTTCCTGAGTTTCTTGAACATTGACTTTTTGTGGAATTTTCTTTCATTCCTTCTTGCAGAAGTGCTTCTTCCATGAACACCATGCTTAAAGTCCTGTCATGAAAAATCTTTTGAATTAAGGACTGACTCAAGCCAGAACACTGGATTTCTTCTGCTTCAGTTTTTCTTAGGTAGACTAACTGGTGGGTTTAGGGTCGGTGTCAGACTACGAGGCCCGCTCTTTAGTTGACTTTTAGTTTACAGGTGGACATGCCAACATTTTTCTGAAGAATTTGCAAGTAAAATCTATATGAATCTACAGATAATTACGTCATAATCTATAATGATAAGATTATAATTATAATCTATAAGAATTATAATGCTATTATATGCTGTTAT
>JBBIGA010000007.1:16427915-16444653 GCA_037576975.1 Alestes dentex | reverse complement strand
GACGGTACCTTGCTCAGGGTACCTCAGAGGTGCCTAGCAGTCTTGGGAATCGAACCCACAACTTTCTGATTGCAGGGACTGTTCCCTAACCACTAGGCTACCAGCTGCCCCATGACTTAATATATACAAGTCAGTTTTAAAATAAAATGACCCTTAGTTGGTATTAAAAATATTCATTAATTGGACAGAAATGCAAACTCAGCATGTTATCATTTATTAAATGAAAGCAGCCCAATCTCCCTTTATCTAAACTGGCTCATGTACTTTGTAAAAAAGTACTTGATTGACACAATGCCGCATGTCAAGCAGAATCTTCTTGGAAACTCATAAGACATGCATGAGAACATTTCAGTCCTTGCTTTACCGAGACACAGGCATGTCCGAACTGCAGATTTCATTTTCTCCCCATCTGCGTTTTTGGGAGAGTGTAATTGGCGGCCAATTTGCATTTCTGTTTCTTTCGTGCAATTAGAGCCATAACTCTTCACAGAGTCATGGTGTCATCATGACCCCCCTCCCTCCCAAAAAAAAAAAAAAATAGAATGAATGGAATTCATATCCTAGTTGAGATTTAAAGGAAATAGCTGGCTTTCTAAATGGAACGGGCACATGATGTGTTGACTTAAAAACACTGCAGCCTAAATAGTGTTCTTGTGTGATGACACCCTAATTTCTTGTGTACTGCTATTTTTTCATATTTGTTTCAAAATAAACCATAAGTTGCTTGGTTTGCAGGATTGTCCTATTTGTCCACTGATGTGCGCTGGAACGTAGTTGGCAAGCGTCAAATCTCCATGTGTGCTTGTGTGCTTGTGCCAGAACTGATCCCATGTTCATTACTCACAAACTCAAAGGAGGTGGCAGAGATGATGTGAGAGGTGCTGAAGAATGCCTTATCTCTCTGTAAATCCGGCTGCTCGGAGAAAAGGGAGGGAAAGAAAGATGGAGCTCATGAATATAGGGATGAGAACTACGTATATGCGAGGGACCAAGGAAAGGAAAGAAGTGAAGGAAAAGAGGTGACCAAGAAACAAGTTTGAAGGAGCAGGAGATGTGAGCAGTCAGACAGAAGAGTTCTTAAAATTACTAAAGTATTAAAATTGATTGAATGAATTTCAGGCTTTCTGAGGTTAAAGATCCCCTCTCTCCAAAATGGACATCTTGAGACTTAACTTTAACAGGGCAACTTTAGCGGACCACGGGGGGGTGGGTGGTCTGTCTGTCCAGTGAAAACTCTGGAGAAAAAAACAAAACAAAACTGAGTTTTCAAAACTGAGCTGCTTCCCAATTGGTCTGTTTGAGTAGGGGGCCTATTCCTCAGTGCCTCTTCCACTAGACAGGCACCGTGCTGCTGCTCACACAGTTCACTTCACCACCTGTTTTGCAAGAAGTTTTGAACCTGTTGACCGGATTCTTTAATTAAAATAACGCATAAGATCAGTTATTTTATTTTCTGGTTGGTAACACCAAAAGCTGCATAGGTGACTTATTAAAAAGCAGACATCTTCAACCTCTGTCACTCTGCAAGCTGCTGGCTCCACTGTTGAGCCCAGCACCGCTGCTACCAACACCGCACTACTCCGCCAAACAACACTGTACCATACTGTCGACATCAGAAATTCACAGGGGTTACATTCCAAGAGCACACGTGAATTTGTGATGTGTTAAGAAATGCCTATAAATGTCTATTTTTATAGTCTAAACCCTAAATATGCTCCCAAATATGTGGAGGATATTTGTGGTTTCCATGAATTTGTGGGGGTTTCCGCAAACAATTATTAGTTCGGTTCTAATCAGCGAAGGACTGAGTATTCAAGGAAGCGAAATTTTGTCATTCAGGCACATGAGAAAAACATCACAGAAAATCTAGACATGAATGAATTTCTTTCAGAATTTGCCAAGAGGAACCACAGACTGGTCCTGTAGATAATATCCAGGTTAAACACTGGAAACTGACCTCCTATAGCCTCCCTGAAGACTACAATGAGCCACGTTTCTGCTCTTGCTCTCATATGTTGTATGCATTTGACTTCATTGATATTTACCTTGTAAATGTAGTTCTATATTTGTTCACAAAAAATAATACAAGTTCCATCGCCTTAGCTAATTGTATTGAAAAACAATATATAAGTTGTGTCTCTCTGTGGGTTTTGCATGTTTTTAGATGTGCTTTTTTATTTTGTTGTGGTTATGGTTTTAAACTGAATTACATGTGGAATTAAAGAAGATTCTAACTAAATTGAATTTGCCTAAACCTGTAGATACCCTGACAGACAGATGGACAGACAGACAGTAGAGCAGGTTGAGTGATGGAGGGTGGAGGGTAGAGGAATGATAATGTGTGCGATGCAGAGCAGGATCTGTGGGTCAGGGGGGTTGGTGGGGGAGTTGGTGGAGGGGAGCCAAGGGAGTTCTGATGTCCAGCTGGCCTTTGCCAGTGCACCTCATTAGGCTCGGGCCAGAGCTGGGCCTTGCTCCGAATATTAAACCGGACATTGGTGGGAGGGGAGAGTGGGTTGCGGGTCTGAATTAACTGCTGAACTGCTCTCCTCTTACATGAGGCAGCAGAGTGCATGCATTTTGGGGGGTTGGTTGGGCAGGGGAGGATAGTCCTCTAATGAGGTAAGAGGGGAAAAAGAGGACGGAGAAGAGAAGGAAACAGATCCTCCCAAAGAAGTTAAATTCCGTGGGTCAGGATCCTTCATAACCAGCCATCAAACGACATCAATTAGGCTCACAGAGATTAACTAGCTCATGCTCTGAAGTCGGGGCGTTCTGATGCCACATGGAACACTGTTCCCATTTCCTCTCTTGGAGGCAGTTGGGACACCGGATCAGGGGGCAAGGTGGTAGTGAATGAAGGGTGGGTGGTGGGGGTTATAGAATGGAGGGTTTAGGGCAGGTGAAAGGTAAAATACAATTAAAACCAAGAAGCGAGTCAAGGAGACTGACCTGGGAGAGAGGTGTGCATGTGTGTGTATGTGTGTGCGACACACATAATGAAAGGTTGAACTCTTCGCCGCCGAGGTGGCATACCAAATCAACTCACGCTGGGAGAGGCACAGCCACAGAGGCAGAGAGAGAAAGAGAGAGAGACAGAGACAGAGAGAGAGATAGAGGAAAGGAGGGGGTAGCCAGAGAGCGTGGTTGCCACGGGGGCTGAGTGACAGAAATTAATAATTAGTGACAATGATTGACAGCGCGCTCTCCATCTGCGGCCCACCGTTGCCTCCGAGCGCTTGCCTCCGCTGGCGACCGCGGGCACAATGAGCTCCAGCGGGATTCTGGGAGACGCTGGTGATTGACAACTGCCTCCTGGAGAGATGGGGACAGCGCAAGCGTGGAGGGGTGATGCACAGAAGAGGAGGAGAAGGAGGAGGAAGCTTGGGGAGCAGGCCGGGGAACAGGGGGTGGTGGGGGCACGGGGTGCGGAGAGGGGATTCGGGGACGCTAGGGGTAAGGGGAGCTGGTCAGGGTGGAAACAAAAAAGCTACCTTACCTTACCTTCACACCAGCCTATTCTCACTCCTCTCCCAGACCAACACAACAGCCATTATGCAAAGCAAACATGGTCTCACCCGGGGGGGGAGAGAGAGAGCGAGAGAGAGAGAGAAGTAAAAAAGGAACATTTCCTGGTTTTCACAGTGTGGAAGTAAATAGTTCCAAAAAATACTGTTAAAATTTTGCTCTTCACTGAAGACTTATCTTATAAAATGATAAGTGGACACGATATCTGGACAGCCTCATACACAATCATGATGTCAATAACTGTACAACAGGTTTGTAGGTAATAAGAAATATCGATTTTACTTTTTTCAACCATACAATACAATTGAAATGATCAACACTCTTAACAAACGGTGTTTGAGAAGAAGAAGGACTTTGATCATTACATTAATGTGGCTCAGTTGTTTTCAATCAGAGAGATTCAAAGTTCATCTTGTTTTTCACTGGTGTGTTGAACCTGACAGTTTTCTTACTTGAATTTGATTGAACTTTTTTTTTTTTACTTTACATTTCAGTTGCTAATCAGTTTTTTCATTGCCTCACTGTAAAACTGATATATTTTTGACTTTGTTGTTAGCTTAAAAATTGATCAGCCAGGCTTGATAACTTTTTTGAATTTAAAACATTGCATAATTATTTACAGTTCAGTTCTGCTGTCCCATCTGTTTCTTTTTTTTATTTTGGACTTTCTTTTTTGAAATTTTTTGGACCAAAATTATATTAAAATGAGACAAACAGAGTTTATCAACTTTTTTCCAGGGATAGGAGCTGGATGCATTAAGACTTTACTATTTATTTATTTATTTTTTTTAATTTATTTATTATTTTAACCTGAGTTTAAGTTTACCTGATACTTCTACTCAAGTATTTTCAATGCTGCTATCTGCACACAAATAAGCAAGACAGGAGTCAAAACCTTAAAGAAAAATCTAAATCTTAAACCATCATTTTAAGGCTGTAAAAAAAAGGGACAAAAAAAGAGAATTTTGCCTGACCGTGACTGTTTGAGGGCATATAGCTGAGAAGCGCCCAGCGGAATTCCTCCCATGCCAGATGCATTTCAGTCCACTTTGACAAGGACTGCACTAATATCCTCTAGCACGACTTTAGCCAGGACACAGGTCTCTGAGGCTTACACATACACACACACACACACACACATACACATGCTTGACCTCAGGGTGGGAAAACAGGGCTGCGTAGTAGAGAAAGTGCTGCTGGGAAATGAATCATATCAGAAGACATTATTGATTCCAGAACAGCCTGTTTCACCACTGTTACGTCTCTTTCTATTTTCCTCCATTTCTCTTCCAGCAGGTGATGCAGCTTTTTTTTTTTGGTCTAGCATCACATTTAGGGAGCACTTGTCCCATTATCTCATTCTCTCCATTTTGAGGCCCTTTCTTTTTCCTTAATAAAATCATAATTAATTATTTATTTGCAAAATGTTATACATTCTGGGTCCACTTCAGGTCCTAAGATTATGCAATACTTCTGCATATATAGTACATGCCTGTTCAAAGCATTTAGATATTTCGCTTATGAATTAGATTAAAGGAAATTGCTACTTGTAATTATCTCATAATTTAGAAGTGATACAAAGGTGGATCTGTGAGCTGAAACAGGTTCTGAGTAGAGAATGATTAATGGGCTGTTGAGGCTGGTGATAACATGTGACAATCATTCTGATGGGAACGTTCAGATCAGTAATTCCCTTAACCACCTCGCTTACACACTTTCCACAGCTTTTTTATTATAGCATTTGAATGCTGTTTCGTTTCAGTATTAGAATAATATAAATAAAATATTCATAATCATAAATTAACAATCCGCAATGATCTTTGTCATTAAAGAAACTCACATAATTGGCACATCAAAAATATCTTATCTGAAATGCTTAAAACCTTTTTTCTATTCAATTAAATTTCAAGCTTAAAAGTACCACACAGCTGTTAAATGCTGTGAGAAATTTGATCCAGTACTGTAATCATTGTATAAACACACATCATTATAATAAAACAAGGCAAAGAAGCATAGATGTCTTAATGAGATCTAACCTTTTCTCTATGTTCAGAACTTTACATACATTTATAAGCAGACCCCAGCCTTAAATCAAGGAAAACTGAATACTTTCAGGTGTGCATTTCTGTGTACTTAAAGTGTGCATTTCTTTCAGAAGGTGAGGGCCAACCTTGGTCACTTAATTGACAGAGAGAGGCATGAGAGGATTGCTTTGAAGGCTGCTCTGAGGTTCACATGACTGCAAATTTCAGAATCAAAAGAAACATGTCACTTATGTAGATTTAACTGAATGATCCCTGAAGGATCCACAGTTTACTCTTGAACATGACCCTGTCCTCTGAGACACAGCAGTTACTGGAACACAGGCTGTATTTCAGCATGGCCACAGCTTGCTGTGGAATTGGTTTCATCTCATAGAGTGTTTCCACACTAATTAAGTACTTTGGACAGACACTGATTTATTGTCGTTACCTCCAACCTGTTCACTTCTCAACGAGATGACTGCTGCCTGCAGTCCTGACTAGTGGATTTATAGGTTGACTCGTGTGTGCAGCCCTGGTATATGTTTGTGCAAATGCATTGCAGAAAAACAAAAGAATTCATACAATGTTAAAAACAACTTCCTCCAGAATCAAAAATCATTGTATGACAGAAGATAAAAGTTAACTGTTTGACAAAACTAACAAAATGAGAACTAAAACAAAACAAAACAAAAAAAAACCAATTGCATTATGTAATGTGGGACTGTAAAATCCTTATCAACAGTCATCATATGTGTGGCTCCATGTCCTTTTTGTAACTACTTGTGTGTGAAAGAGAATGAGAAATGGGGACATGGACGAGTGTGTTTCGTATTTAAGTGTAGCTGTGTGTGTTGAGGATGTGTACGAAGGTGTTTCTTAGGGCTGGTGTGAGTGGTAGTGTTTCTGCTCAGCTGTCAGTTTGCCGTTGTGCTGCTGGAGCTGAATGGGAAGGGACTGGCTGTGTGTTTGGGGAAATAATGCTCTTTAGGGTCCTGGGGCTGGGAGGGCTTAATGGGCTGAGTTGAGCTACACTGAGCTACTAAACCAGTAAACATGCCCACACCTCCCTCCTGCAACACCACTCACAACCACACTCTCTGTCTCTCTCCCCACACACACACACACACACACACACACACACACATACAGACGTGCAGGAGAGAAGCACATGTGAACTGACAGCTGGCCTCCACAGGGCCCAGCAGGTGCTGTGTAGAGGCCAGAGAGAGAGAGGGAGAGAGAGAGAAAGAGATGCTGTGGGGCCCCTTACCTCCATGGAATTAACTGATGCGAGTCCCAACACATGAGGCTGAGCTGACTTTAACACTCATCTTTCTAACTATGATCTCCTTCATTTTAACACATAGATCATGTTCCACCGGATGAAGGCACAACTAGCATAGATCTTTAGTAAATCTTTCTATGTATCTCTCCTATTCACTTCTTTTTTCTGTCTCTCTACATCTCTCTTCCTCTCCCTCTTTTTTCCATTCTCTTTCTCTCTCTTTACTATTACTTTTCTTTCCCTTGTCTCTCTCTCGTTCTGTCTCTCTCTCGCTCGCTCTCTCCCTCCCTCTCTCTCTCTATCTCTTTCACATACCCCCCCCCCCCCAAACCCCACACACATGCTGTAGCAGCCGGAACATGGCCACTGTTGGTCAGTGTGGGACCTCTGCACTGCGTGATGTTGAAAGGCTTTGTGCGCACACACACACACACACACACACACCTGGCTGCCGGCTGCCTCTTTGGTCTGCGTCACCTTTTGTCAGGCCCATGTTAATTAAGCCCCGTCAGCAACACACACGCTCACACTCACGCTCACACACACGCGTGCACGCTGGGGTGCCTTTTAATGAGACTGCCATTTGAACGCTATAAACACCAGGCCTGTGCCCTTGTTTTATTCCTGGGCGCGTATGTGTATGTGTGTTCTGAGGAGGTGGTAGACATGGAGGAGGAGTAGGGGGAGGTCAGCTGATGAGAGATTGTTTATTAAAAAAGGGAGTTTGTCATCTCCCTCTCTCTCTCTTTTCTCTCCTTTTTTTTCAGGGGCCGAGTGAGACGTAGCTCTCCTTTTTCAGGGAGATGAAAGGGGCCTGGCGCGGGGCTTCCAACAAAAGTGCCAGCGATCACAAACAAACCTTCAAATGAAGCACATCAAAGGCGCTGCCCCAATTGTTAGCCTCTCGTATCCGGGGAAAATTGGCTCATTAAGGGCAAAAAATGACATTGTTTACATTAAGCGAGGCCCCTGATTAGATGCAGCCATGTTTGTTGTGTTGTGTGTTGTCCGCTTTCCCTGCCGCTGCTTACCAACAGCCCACTTCAGGCCTGCGCCTCGCAATCGCTCCTTTGAAGGCTTTCTTTCAGTGGAAAAAGAGAAGAATGGGAGGGAAAAAAGAAAAAGATAAACACACACAATCACAATTATAAATGTGCACAGACAGACATGATAGTTCTCCCTAATTTCTCTCTCTGCCTCTCTCCCTCTCCATCTCTCTGTTTCTCTCTATACCTCCTGCATTAGTGTTCTCTCTTTAGAACTAATTAGGCTGCCTGTGGAAAGAGAGATGTGGGTGGAGAGGGTAGTTGGGTCCGTGATGAATCTGTTTGTGTGGTAAAAGAGAGGCGTGTTGTTGGAGGAGGGAAAAAGGAAAAGGAAAGGGCTCCATAGTCAAAAGAGCGAAGATTGCGCGCTGACAGCCTCTGACATCATCTTTTAAATGAAAATAAATCTTTTTGTGCTTGGAGGCTTTTGTCAGATGAAATGTTGCCTAATTGCTTTTGTCGAGGGTTCTGACAAGCTTCACTCTGTCACACACCTCAGAAAGATGGTGTCAGAGACACTCTCCTTCACATAAACAGCAGTTTTAGCATGTAGTCGCTCTGTACAGACCCTTATTCTATCAGCAACTCTCATGCTGCAGAGTACATGGTGGGACAGGACATGAAAAGTTTTCTGCAGTATTGTAGAGGGTTTTTTTTAACCTTGAGAGAGATTCCAGGCCCTCTATGGCTCTGTATGAGTTTGAGGAGAGAAAATAAAATAAATAAATGAATAAACAAATAAATTGAATTTTGTTACGTTTAAGAAGGAAACCACAAATGCTACCATTCATAACTGTTCTGGGACAGAAACAACAGTTTTTTAGAGAAGAAGAAAAAGAAGAAGAAGATTAATTTTTAATAACTTTTTCAGTTTTAATAATTTTTTATTTTGCTGGCCACAGTGGTTCCTCAACCAAAACCCAAAATCTAAACACTCGTTCAACCCCTAATCCTTGTCCAGACCGAAACACTCCTATAAGGATCTTTTGAGGTTTACCACGCAGTTATACCAATTTGACCACCTACAGATAACCTGTCGGGGATGTACTGAGCCTCCAAGCGGGGAACTGGGGCAAACAAAACACACAGAGGCCTTGGGCAAGATTCCCAAAGCTGTGTGAAAAAAACATTACAGCAGTTTGATTTTGTAGGTTCTAGAGTGATTCATCATTTGTTGAAATTTGTTTGATTTTAATGATTATTTTTTCACAAAGCAAAGCACCTGTTAGCAGGCAAAAGAAGGAAGAATAAAGACTTTCAGTTTATCATTCAAATAAATCCATGTGTGAGAAAAACCAACTCTGAGAAAAAGGTGATGTGTGTGTGTGTGTGTGTGTGTGTATCAGCTGACTTGCCTCTCAGCACCATGAGAATCTTTTTAAACCAGCACTAATACTTACAATGAACAACATGACCAAATAAACACACAAACTGAAATACCTTATGTGAGTGATTACAGCAGTTGCTAATGGAAAGAATCAAGTAATGAAGTATTGTGCTATTAAACCTGCTCCACCAGTTGGTCACTGAAGGATCACATTGATAATTACACAATATTATTTAGTATGAACCTTTGAACCTTTACTTAACAAGATATTGGCTAGTGAAGCACTAGATATTTTGCATTGACGTTATTCATTAGGCGGTGCTACTATATTAATGAAGCCTATCAAGCTAGTGTCATGCACCTCCCATCCACATTTTGTACTTATTGGCAAAACAGTTTCAAGCTATTGCCCAAAAAGTGCTTACCCCACTTGAGGAGGCACTAGCTCAAAGGGACATGCTCAGTTAAGGACACAAATCTCTTATTCCCTATAAGCCACGTGGAGCTGTGTCATGCCAAGATTCATGTGGAAATTAAGTGTATGAAATCAGACCAAAAAATGATGATGCAATATGGAGCAGTGTCTTAGATTTTCTAAAAGTATTTGCTCATAAAAATCCCAAAGGGTCAAAATTTCACCATGTCAAGGGATGCTACACAAACAAAGTGAGACCAAAACGTACAATGTTCTGGAGGTCTGAAGGCCTGTTTGAGAGGCAGTGGCCTAACCTTTGAGCAAGCTTGTCTGTCTAACCTCCAAAGTCCCACATTATATCAACAGTGTGTCATGAATGATTTCATTTATTGTTTCGTTTTTCTTTTTCATCTCCTCTATAGCTTGTTGAGTTTAGAGCATTCATACAGTTTATAGATGGAAAATCAAATGTGTTTGTTAATACACTTAACCAACCTAGTGTGCGAGGCATGGAGGTCTGGTCTCTACCAAATTATTATTATTATAATTGTGTGTGCATGTGTGTGTGTGTGTGAAAGAGAGAGAAAGAGAAAGAGAGCAAGCTCCATTATTAACCACACTGTTCTCTCCTTCCAGCCCCTTTCATCCACCCTCTCCACTCTATCTTCACCTCCCCTCTCTCAGGGAGAGTGACCTCCCCGTAAATAATCATGACCACTGTGCTGACACTGACCCCCTCTCACCTCCTTATCCTCAGCCTTCATCCCCCAACACACGACCTGCAGGTCATTGTAGCGTATTATACACTTCTTCCACAACCCCCCCCCACACACACACACAGACTTACACACGTCCCCTCTTTCCCCAAGTTCCATTTACATACTGTAGTTTCCATTCTCTGCCCTCCTGTCTCCCGCTCTCTCTCTCTCTCTCTCTCTCTCCCTCTCTCTCCCTCTCTCTCTCCCTCTCTCTCTGCACTGTAACAGCCTCAAGAAGTTAAAGTTGTGGTAATTACCATTTGAAATTGTGTTGATACTTCCTCTTTGGGTGGAAGCAGAAGTTTTGCTCAGTGAAGCTGAGCTGGTGGCTGTGTACTGTTGCGGCGCCGCTGAGGTAGAGGGGAGAGGAATTAGAATTGCCTTGACTTTTGACCGGCCCCGTCTCCTGGGGGGAGCCAGCGCAGTATGGGAGGGCACACCATGACTTCTTTTCACCATTTAAGGACTCGTATGGAAAATATAAATTGGTAGCGGCAGGATAGCAGTGGAACATTGGCATTCTGCACGCCAGCCATTCTGATTCATGAGGTTGTGTTGTGTTTCTGTCCCTCTCTTCATTAGAATATCTTTAGAATGCAACCAGAAGAGAGGGATAAGGTTGTTTTTTTGACTTGGGTGACTTTGCATGCTTTTCATGTGACTGGTTATGTGATTTTTCTGCTGCTTGAATGGCTCTTGAAATAACTATTCCATCCAGCCTCCATCTGAGCCAAATGACTGTAAAATGTTCTGCAACATTTGATTTTATAATGTAGAAAGAAAGTTCAGTAAATACAAAACTCATTTAGAAAGCTTGTATCAGCTTTGGCAAATTTGTGTCAAATTTCTGTGCCAATAGAGCTTAGTTAAATTTATATTTTCCAAGTATGGTTCCTTTTAGTGAAACATATTTGTTATAACATTTTATTATTATAATTTTACTTATTTTTATTTGTTTTAATCACTATGGACTATATTGTGGTAACAAACTCTTCATTTCTCTTCCTTATCCATTCGCTTTTTTAGCCTTGCTACGTTTTAACATTTTAAGATGTTCACACGGTACAATGTACAATTTTTGCAAGTTTGGAACATTTGTCTTGTAAGGCTACCTTTTTGTTGGAGTTGTGAAATACAATACGTTGTGTCCTTCATTTTTTGTGTTACCCCTCAAAAAAGCTGCAAACTTTAGTTTCAATTTCTGTGAAATTATGCATATATATGGAGAGAGAGAGAGAGAGAGAGAGAGAGAGAGAGAGAGAGAGAGAGAGAGAGAGAGAGAGAGATGGGAGGACAACAATATACATAATTTGATACTTTGTTGCATTCTTAATTTGACCAATGCATTTTCAGATTTTTTATAAGTGAGATGTGTAAATTTGAAGAACATTTTCAAGTCTGAAGAGCTTGCACACAGTGTAAATGTTCTTTACCATTTTCACATGTATATTTTCTTCCTAAAACCAAAACTTTAAATTTTAGGAGCGTGTATAATATGAGACATAAGGTTGTCTTCTGCCACCATTCTTTCTTTCTTGTCTGTTTCTCCTGATGATATAAAGCTGTCCACTTATCAAAACATGCAGCCCAAATGAGATCTCTTGGCCTTGTAAGTTAGCAGGCTCGCTTGGCCGGAGTGTGGCCCAGCGGGAACGAGGATGAAATTTGCCCAAGAGTGGAGATGAGACGGGTTGAATGGGGAAGATTTTGGTGAAGAAAATAAAATGGACTGCTAAGCTTTTGATTGAATCTGGGGTGTCTACAGAGGCTGAAAACTCACTTATGGGTATCCCCCCTACCCCAAACACATTCTGTCCTTAGCAGTGTCTCTCTCAATATCAACTCAGAGCAGCAGAGGAGCAGGAGAGGGTGTCCTTAAAATGAAGACTGAACCTTGAAAAATAAAGATGGATTTAGTCCAGTCCCCCTGAGATCTGATAAATCATATTTTGGGAAATGAAAAAGAAAACTCTAAATGTGGATTTAGGGAAATATAAAATCATCACATATATGATTGTATTCATCATTTTTTGGCTTAGTTACTGTGCGTAATCAAATAGATTGGGATATACCCATTATATAGGTGAATGTCCTCAATGGAAAAGCCTAATGTTAAAGCATATAATCCCCTTAAATGTCTCGGACCTTCTGGCATGTCCAGACTTCTATCCCTCAATCCTGTCCCTTAGGAATAACTATGCAAAATATGCTCTGTTTTCCATCTGGAATAGTAGGACTTAATAAACCTGGGAATTTCAGGGGTTAAGTAAAGATGATAACATATCTTTAGGATGCCTATAAGCTATATATATATATATATATTTTCACATTTGGAACATCCTTCACCTTCTTGTAGTGAGTAATTGCATGCTTTGTTTTTCTGTTTGTTTGAACTGCGACAGAAGTGGTTCTCTGAGCTGTGTTTATTTAGGAATACTGTTATTTACTGTTTTAGCAGTGTCTGATGAGAACAAAGCAAAGAGAAAGACTTTCAGATGGTTGCCGTATTGCACTGTCAAAGTTCTCACTGATTATCCATAGCTTTCCCTCAGGGTTTGCTAAATGATGTCTGTGTATCACCATTACAGGGGTTAACAATTATTTTTTCCCCTGAAATTAAGGGCAGTGACCCTAATATGAGGCCACTTAGTGCCTGTAATAAGATGATAATTGGGTGATGATGATGAACCCCCACCACCCCACACACACACACACACAAACTTCTCACCCTTATTCATGCTAACTGTCAGTTAGCCATAATGGATTACAGCCACATTACTTACATTTATCATTTCCTGCATAGAGAAATAGGCAGAGGGTGTGTGTGTGTGTGTGTGTGTGGATAGAATGTGAGAAAGGAGGCAATGGTAATATCCCAAATCATCTCATCTCTTCCTTCATCATTGTTACTTTTTCCATTCATTGCCCCGCTCTCTTCACCCCCTTCACTGATGACTGTTGTAATTGCATGTGCACATTTCCCCTAAGGGCTTCCAAATTAAAAGAAAGTACTCTATCCATCCAGCCAATCCCCCTCTCTCCCTATCTCTCCCCCTCTCTCTATCCCTCTCTCTCTCTCTCTCTCTCTCTCACTCTCTCTTTTGCACTCACACACACAGCTCACAGCTCTGCTCTGGGGACACTGAGCTTATTTGAATGGAACCTCTCGTCTCCCTCTCATGCTCCGCGTCACTAATGAATAAATAAAACACACACACGCACACACATGCATACTGTGGATTGACTTTCACACATGGGTGCTCTTGCTGTGATGAGATGCTCATCTTAAAGGCAGCTTGATAAGGGCAGTCATTACTAGGGCCAAGGGAGATCATACAGTGAGCTTATAGTTTAAACCCGTTGTCAGTTGTGGTAAGGTATGGTGGTGGTATTCTTATATCTAACTGAACCCTTAAAAGAGAAAATAAGGAACAACATATTGTGAGCAGTCTTCATAAACAGTAAAGTAATCTGGAAACCCTTAAATGCTGTTAGCATTCAATGAGTAAATATATTGTATTTATCACTGTCAAAACAAAACCTTGTATCTCTACAAAAGTAATTTTACAGGAGAATGTAAGGTAATGTAACAAGAATTTATTTGAAGTCTTTTTGGACAGTTTCTCTTGGTCTGATTGCCATGAAATTTTGACACAATGTAAATGGCTGATATTTTCAAATTATGTAAAAAAAAAAGAAAAGAAAAATGCTAATGTAAAAGTACACTCAATAAGATCTCTTGGTGAATTTTGGTGATATTTGGAACATTGATACGGAATACCCCTCTGCAGACATCTGTGTAGCATTTTGCTTATAAGCCTTGCACTGTTTTTCTAGGTTTACAATCTTTTTCCCCTTACATTTTTGGGTCATCTTAATTCAAGCATATCCATTACCATTAAAATCCACTATATTGGATTTTATGCCCTTTCAAATTGTTCAGAAGAACAATTTTTGCAAACTAGTCCAAAATTGTCGATCACCAGTTTTGTTATGTATCATCTACAGAGACTTCTGATCACAAGTTATTCAAACAAATTTGCCAAGAAAAAAAGCAATATAGCTGCTGTTGGCCAAAGAAAATCGATGGTGAAGACACTAAAACAAGATGTGAGCCACATGCCAGCAATACTTAATTACCAAGGGGAATACTGGGCACCCACCAAGTTTCATGAGATTTTACCACATGAGGTATTGTACTAAAAAATACAGGTGTTTCACCTACATTTCTTGTGCAACAGTAAAAGCTGGGAAGTCTCTGTATTGGCCATTTTGGTATTTTTTTTACTGGTTTTCTATGGCAGACCACAGAAGATCTAAATATATTTTGTTGGAATTTGGCATCCTTATATAGGACAGTCCATCATATGCAGGCACTAAATTTGGGGTTAGTCCATCATTCCCTGCAGTGCCACCCAAATGTCATTCATTTTTGCTTAGAACTTTAGAACCATTTGATGCTTATGTCCTGAATGAACTGAATAGACTCTTTGACTGTGTTGATGGGATATTGTTGGTGCATTCAATGAAAGCACTTCAAAATTGACACACAGAAATGTTAATTTTCAGCCTTTGTCTTTCAGAGGTAATGTAAAATGCAGGCTGGCTTCATGCGATCTTTACTGTACTATAAATGTTCAGAGACATTTCTTATAGAAGAGCATTCCCACCCATGGCCTCTTCTTGATCTCAATATGATCACAGCCTGAATCATATTCTCCTGGTGAATCAAATAAGCCTAGAAATGTGATGAGGTGAGATTTACTGCGGTGTGCCAATTCTTCTATTGCTGCAGATGGTGTGTATGCAGCCAAACAGATTTCCTCTCCTCACCTGTACAGTGAGATGGTGCTGGAACCAGATGTCATTGCGGAACTCATTAATGACCTTCTAACAGGCCCCTATTTATAACTTAGCTACCTCACTTTTACCCATCAGGTTGCGGATAATGAGCATACTGGGGTACATTTGCTGTCATTATATCATTCACATGGATGCTGCACATCAGTGGTGACAGAGGTGATTCCATGTTATGTAAATGATTTAGGATGTCCTGGAAAGACAGTACATACTGTAAATGCCACATTTCATTGCTTGAATCTCGTGTACTACTCCGTGTATTTATCACCTTTTTCCTTCATAGTTATAAAACCTGGAGTACATGCTCATCTGCCTGAACTTAACAACGAGAGGGTTAAAAAATATGGATGTATTTCCATGTACAGTAGCACATCAAATGCACTACAAGTTACATATCATAGTAAAGTTGCTTACCATGTACTCTGGTATGTCTAGGACTGCATCAGACATTCTGTGTGCTATGCAATCACTGTTGATCTCTAATGCATAAATAGGAGTCAGTTCAAACAATGTACAGTTATTGCTGAATGTAATAAAAGCATGTTATAATTTTACATTTCTCATTTTATAATAAAAAAGCTCAGTGTTTGTTAGTAGAAGACATTCTTTACATTTTGCCATGTTTTTTTTTCTTTTTTCTTGAAGTCGAATGCCAAAAAGGCATGCTGACTCAACATGACTTGATACAGAATCTGATTACATATGGTGGGGTCCAACGCTCTGAGACTACAAGCTGAAATGCTTCTATAATCCATTCTTTTCTAATTTAATACCTTTTTTATCTTTACAAATTGTACTATCAGCAAAATAAGAAGTTTAAATATTTTATAATTTTCTAGCATTTACTGTGTCTATCTTGCTTTAATGATAGCATACATTTAGTCTGACATAGACTCTGCAAATTTGTGGAAAAAGATAAGATCTAAGAGTCAGCTCAGTGGGTGGAAGAAATAAGATTCTCTGACCTTTTTGTACACAGACCTTAAACAGCTCATTTTCACAAATTTGCTTCAATTTGTATAATCGCCTAGAAATAGTGTAGAATCCGGACTATTCCTTCTGTTTTTAATTCTACAAAGTTCCACTGTTTATTTTGTAAAGCTGTGCTCCCAGACTTTCAAACAAAGTTGTTATTCCATTAGTATAATAAAATGTTTGTATTTAGAAGACGAAAGGAGTAACTTGATGTTCATGAGTTAAACTTGCACGTGTGATAATGTGTGATAATAACCTACACAAAACATCTGAGTATTTGCTGGGCAGCAGCCAGTAAAGGAGAAAATATGTGACTCTTTGACAGTGTACCAGTAATTAGTCAAGAATGGTGCCATAAATTAGGCAAAACAGGGCTTGGCCAGAGGTGTAGGTTTTAATGAAAGTTGAAATTGGTGACACCCTCAAGGCATGTAGCGGGACATAGTTCTACTGCCCCCTTCCTCGTTTATCAACGTTTTGTACAGTCAAACCCCCCCCCCCCAAAAAAAAAAAAAAAAAA
>JBBIGA010000007.1:16387307-16402005 GCA_037576975.1 Alestes dentex | reverse complement strand
TCTGAGTGAGATTGATATGGTCTGTGATCAGGGACGTTGCGTTCCCCCAAACAACCCAGAGATAGATGACATCACACGCACATACACACACACCTACACACACTCGCACACATGCACACACACATCTCCTTCCCTTCCTGGATAAATGAACTGAGCAGGAATACATCACTCCCAGTAAGAGAGAGAAAGAGAGAGAGAGAGAGAGAGAGAGTGTGTGTGTGTGTGTGTGTGTGTGTGGAGAGAGAGAGAGAGAGTATCACTGTCTCCAGCTGGGTCTCTCTCTCACTCCATCTCTCCCTCCCAAGGCTCTGGTTCTCCTTACAGGTTAGGTGTCAGGGTGCAGGCCCAGTTTTATGTTGTGGTGTCACCACACGATTTGTCAGTATGAACGATTTGCCACTCGAGTGAATTAATCACCCACAGGAACAAGAATGGGGCTAGAAAGAGGGACACAGCTCTCAGCATGAGCCTTCGTCTTAACCAACCCTTCATCTTCCTCAAACCTGGTGCTATAACGCAGCTTTGTTTTACCTACTTTCACCGCAAAATGGCCACTGCCTAAGTCTCCAGACTGCAGTCTTAAGGTAGCATTGCACATTTTGCTCTCGGCCAACGTTGCTTCCTGCATGAATTAGTCTTTGTTCTGGCTGATTGGAAATAAGCACCTTATTGCATTAGTGCATGGCTTATTAAGCAAATGCTCTTAAGACAGGCCTTGCTTAACTGGGTGACAGCCTCTCAATTAGGCCTTTCCGGTAAAACATCCACAAACTTCTTGCCTTCGCCAGTAACCTTTGAGGACAAGATTAAAGCTTAAAGATCTAACTTCACAACACAGATTCACATGTATCTGACATGCCAGACCTAAGAAGTAGATCCATTCAGATTTGTCCTTATCTTTGGAAAAAAAAAATCTAAAGTGTTTATTGATCTAAGTTAGAGCTCAGTCAGAAATGTGTTGTGCTGTATCTAGAATTAATTCTCATAACAGTACATTTAAAATGTTTATTTAAAATTCTCTCACAAACTATCTCAGCTAGAAACCAAGTTATGATATTAATTCATTTAGTCATTCATTTTCTGTAACCACTTAATCCTTACCAGGGTTACAGGTACCCAGAGACTTTCCCGGGACCTCACCCTATGTGGAGTGGCAGCCCACTGCAGGGAACACACACACACACACACACACACACACCATTCGCTCACACACTCACACCTACAGTCAATTTAGAATCTCCAATTCACCTGACACACGTCTTTGGACTGTGGGAGAAACCCATAGCACCATGAGAGGAACGTGCAAACTCCACACACAGTCCAGGACCCAGATTCAAACTTCCAACATCAGTTACATCAGACTGTTCAATTAACACAAACACCTGCCACTCTTCCTAACATATAAATATTTAGCTTCTTTGACTTGCACATGGATATGTTTGAATGATAACCTGATAGTCTTTAGTTTCTTCTTTTAGGGTGAAAGCGTAAGAAATGCAATTTATGGATGCTAACAGGCTAACTTGCTAACCTGCGCTTCACATCATTCATGTCTATAAAAGTAATTCTAAAAAAATAGCTTTCAATAAATAATGAGCATTATTAAACAATCAATAACAATATCTTTTTAACAAAAGCAGAGATTGCAACATACAAATATGTTAGCACATTTGATTGTTCCTCTTATTTCTTTTTATGTAAGTTCATAAGGGCCATTCTCATTTCCAAAAGTGGACCCCAGTTATAACTTTTCTACAAATTCTTTAATGAAACTTGTTCCTCCAGGTGTAATTAACACCACTGTTTGGAGATGTTTTTAAGTTACTTAGTTCTTACTCTACATAGCATCAGATTTCTTCAATGTTTAGGCTACTTTTTCATTTTTTAACTTGGTTCTTGACGACCCCAGGCTGTCTGCTGGAGTGCCAGCACCGTTTTTGATTGTGTGCTCAGTAGAGAGGCAATAGTGTCATTACGAAGTGGCAATTTGTCGGGAACCCAACAAAGAAACGTTGTAACAATTAATCACGGGGTGAATGGGAAATAACGTGTAATTATGTTCATTAGTCGGCAAGTGCAAGAGCAATTATCTCCGCCTAGCGTAGGCTGTCACAGACATGTCGAGAGTGATGTCATAATAATTCACGACTTCCAGCGCTTTATCTCCGAGCACATCGCGTATGGTCTAGTGCTTACGGAAATACACTGAATGCCGGCAGGTCAGCAGGTTGAAATCCTCAGTGCGTGCACCTGTCCTTGTCCTTGAACTGTTATAGAGGTTTACAAGACTGAAGAAGGGGGTTGTTTGCATTATGGAAGTTGTCCTGTTCTCAAACTAGTGCCTGCATTTGATCCCATACAACAGCATACGGTTTTGTTTTTAACAGAACCCAGCAAGTGAATTCCCCTTCAACAACCTTTCAATTGATGGTTCTTTAAAGAACCATTTTTAAAGTGCAATAACTTTTTATAAAGTTTAAATTATGTTAATTGTTGTCTAGAGCCAGATGATGTCTAGAGCCAAATGTCTAATCTGATAATTATTAGGGAACTGTTTTTAATGTTCATGAACTTCCTATACTTATAAATGACTGTTTATTTGCAAATAATGAGAACCACACCTCAAAATACTTGCTCAAAATGGTTCAACCCTACTGAACTCCTACCTATCCAGTACTGAGAATGTTATTTCAGAACATTGCTTTTCAGTTTTCCTTTCAACTAATTGCACCAGCTGTCCATAACCAGGCTTTACCTGTCAGTCAAGCAAAGAGGATATTCCTGAAAAAAGAAGGGAGACTTTTTTTCTGCCTCTGTGTGAAACTGTAACAGATCCTAACCTGACAGCATGCAGTCCTATGGGGAAAGCTCAGAAATCAGTACATGTCAATCAGTTGAGGAGCTGAGAAATTTTTCACCTCAACATTGTCGTACGCCTCGGATTACAATCAAGTGTGAAAACCCTTTTTTTTCCTCGATCTTTCAGAGGGATGAAAAATTTTGTCATGATTACCCCCGTCTTTTACAGACAACAATCCTTCCTCTTCTCTTAGTAACAAAATGGAAATACAGTATAAATGGCATTGCTCTCGAGGAAAAAAAAAAAGACACAAAGCAGATAAATGATGTGTGTTTATCTGTGCAGCCCTCTGCGATCCAGACAATAGCCACAGAGGCCTTTTTTAGTCACTGCTGTTTTGGCAGCCAGCTTTTCGAGCCCTATCTTTCTTTTATTTCTCACTTTCTCCTCGGGCGCTGTTCTCTTTCACTTTCTCTCCATCTCTCTCTCTCTCTCTCTCTCTCTCTCTCTTTCTTTCTCTCCCTTTCTTTCTTTCTCTCTCTCTCTCTCTGTCTCTCTCTTTCTCTGCTCTCCCTCTGTAAATTGCAAGCCTATTTGGTTTAGATTTGTATTCACCCCCCCATCCTTCTCAATGTCTCCCTCCCTCTCATTTTCTCTTGCCCTCCCATCTGTGTGTGTGTGTGTGTGTGTGTGTGTGTGTGTGTGTGTGCGCGCGCACGTGTGTGTGTATATATGTGTGTGTGTGTGTGTGTGTGTGTGTGTATGCATGCGTGCAAGCAGCTGGTAGCATATAACCGCAGGTAATCTGGGCAGAAGCATCCTCGCTAGCCTGTGTGTCTGTGGGAGGCTGCGCCTCATCTCCCTTCTGCTTCCCTGCGGTTCTAATCTGTGACAGACCATTTCATAATCGCTGCTAAGGGGGCTTCTCTCTCTCTCTCTCTGTCTCTCTCTCTTTCTTTTCTCTCAGTCTCCCTTCCTCCTCTCCCTTGTCCTCTTCCTCATCTTGTCTACCTCCTCTCTCGTCCTCTTTTCTCTTTCTCCCGCGTGCTACAGCAATCATTCACTAGCCTGCGCCCTCCCACAGTAAGATTAGCACCCTCCGTGCTTGTCGTACATAATGGTGCTACACTGGCCCCAGCAGTCGCTGCCAAAAATGGGGGTGCTATTCTACACTTCTGCCATGAAGTTGTCTCCTCAACAGGCCTTCATCTCCATCCTCATCATCATCTCCATCATAATCATCATCAACGCCATCATCGTCATTGTCATCATCATTAACATTTATCTTGGCACTGCTTTCACAATCCTCATCTTCCTCATCATTACTATTATTATCATCAGTATTGCTAGTCTTTTCAGTGCACTTTATCATCATCATCATCATCATCATCATCTTCATCATCTTCATCGTCATCATCACCATCATAATCATCATTATTAATTTTGCCACCATCATCACATTGTCATCTTCTTTTTCATCATCCTTTACCATCATCATCATCACAATTTCTGGTTCTTTTGGTGCAATCCAGGGCTCAGTTTGGGGGAAGAGTGGAATGTCCAAAATGGGGGCTGGGGCGTTGGGGGCTGTGTGCAGGGGCGCAGTGGGATGGTGTGGACCAGAATATTAATCATGCAAAAGCAGACAAACACAACAACCCACAAGCCGGGAGGAAAAGCTTTCTCCTCTTCAAGCTATTCTGCATGTGCAGGAAAATACCAATGTGCCCTGCTCAGATTTCATACATTGTAAATACGAAACTATTCCCTTTCTGAGTCGGCGGTGAATCTTATTTTCCTCTCCTCTTTACATTTCTACTGCTGTTATATTGTGCATCATTATTTATACGTCCTCATCCTCACTATTGATATTAATATTCTTCCAAAATAGCATTCAGTCTAAAATCTAATCATCTATTAAATCATAAAGAGAACTCCTCTAGACTTAAGGCATTACATGGTAGTTAATCACTAGGATTAAACAGAAACCATGTTTCAGATTTTCTGTAGTAATTATTGTGAAGAGAAAAAAAAAGACTAAATAAGAGCCTTGTGCTTTATATAATGTGTGTGTTGGTATGTATAGTGTATGTTGAAGGTATGCTGGTATTCAAAAGTAGCTGGGTCAGCATATTTTCTTATTGTTACATTATCTATATAAACCTGCTGCTATAGAACAAACTGAGGTAACAAGCTTTAGGCTCATTATTTTTGGCAGGAGCAGAATCTACCGCATTAAAATAATGCAAATATACAGAAATTGTTCTATTACAGAAGTGTGTGAATGTATTGTTTTATTTTGTGAAGTAAAATAAATGAATGCACTACCACTGGGTGTACATAAATTATTCCATCACTATCCCACAAAGAGTAGTGGTTTTAATTAAAGATCAAATAGCACTTACACTTGATTAACTGATTCATAATCTGATTAATTACCAAATAGACCCTAAAGCTATACTGACTACACTTGGAAAAAAACCAGAAAATATCTTCATCTTGCTGATGTTCAAACACGCATTCATCAGCCAGTACAAAGACAGGCCCCTAAAGTACCTTTTGAATAAGTGCTCTGGTCAGAGTGACAACGGCAGTAATCACCTGGAATAGATCCTATGATCTCTTAATTTAATTCTCTTAATTCACCTATATATACATCAATAAATAACTGGCAGCTTCACTTGGGCTTGATTTTAACAACAAGACTAGAATCGGACTCCAGACTTAAAAATGAAACATAAACAAAATTCATTATATTAGGGCCACAAACCCCAATGCAGCAAATGAAAAAAAACTTTCATTTGGATTCTCACATATGACTTTGCTTGCATGTTTTATCTCAGCTAGCAATGTCATTCTCCTGCAGCTCGCAGTGGTATCAGGTCTGATATGGCTTCAAAGATCAATCCTTTTAGTATAGCTGAAAAACCTAAACTTACAGATTACATTCCTTTACAACTTTCTAAAAAATAATATCTATCTCATATATTTTCGCTACAAATTAACCAAGTTAACTTATTCCTTTATCTAACTCATACTTTCAATACAAACTACAAATTAACCAAGTTAACTTATTCCTTTAAACACAGAGAAGCATGTTTTTTGCATGTTTGTTTTTGCTTTTTTTGCACCATTTAATATCTGCAGATAATGATAAGACTAAAGTTAAATATGCTACCAAAGATCTGAAGCCTGCCATATGCTGGTGCCCCACCCAGGGTGAGTCCCTGCCTTGCGCCCATTGACCCTGGGATAGGCTGCGAGTACCCGCGACCCTAGTGTGGAATGAGCAGTTACAGAAAATGAGTGAGAGTGAGAGAAATTTGAGGACTCGGATCACATAGACTTGAGGCTCAACTCAGACTTGCATGAAGAGACCTGTGAACATCTTTATTTAAAAGTAACCACATTACGATATATAGTTTCCAAAAAATGGCCATGTCTGGTTTTACCTTGATTTTGTACTAAAAATGACTGCACTCTTACATAATACATGTACATAGTAACCAAACAGATGTGCAGCATTATATGCCAGTGCATATTACCACATGATATAACGTGAGATAGTCTTTGATTTTTCTAAATGTGGAAGTGAATATTAATAAGCTGCACATGCATTTTATTGTATTGTACTGGTTCAGCTGAAATTATAGAAGAACATTGTTGTAACCAAAGAAGAAATAAGGTAATTGCAGGTAAACTATACATACATGTGAGAATGTAATCCATTATACATGCATGTAAAGCAGCCAGGCACCTTCTATATGAGCCCCAGACTGCCTTGCCCTTGGCTGGGCTCTGCTGACTGGACGTCCTCTCCAGGCGGTGAACTGTGGTTGACGTTGGGGTGCAGGGTGCTCCGCCGTGTCCTCGCGCAGACACGTAGAGGACAGGCAGAATGTAATGTATGCAGGGCCAAATGAAAGACTGGGGCAGTGGTGTGAATTTGGATGGGGTTAACATGGCTGTGACATTTGGTTGTGAGCCCAGGGGAGTGTTTGTGGAGTTTACTCAGGATGGCGATAGAAAGGAAGGAGAAGGTGGCCGAGCCTGAACAAGAGAAGGAGGAAAGAGAACAAGAAGGAGCTTACAGTTATTAACTTTTAACCCAGCCGCTCTGGAGAGAGCATTTGTGCTGGTGAGGGGAGAAAAGGCTAATGCATCTGTGAGATAACATTTAAAAGGGTGTGGCAGAAAAAGGAGAGGATGAATAATCAACGAAAAAGTGAAAAACGGTGGAAGAGAAGGAGACAAAACAAATTTAAGTGCACCCCATTCTCTCTCTTTCTCTCTCTCTCTCTCTCTCTCTCTCTCTCTCTCTCTCTCTCTCCATGTCAGTGCTCTGATTTATGGCTCTGTTTAAGCGAAGGCCACACGTCTCTCCCGATGCAGCTATTTGTTTCACCCCCCCATCACACCCACCCCCACCTTAGCTTCTTCGCAAGACATCAGCACACACACACACGTACACATGCACAATGGGAGATCTGGAGATATCAAAGTAAACCCTTTCCCACAAGCCACACCTAAGCACACCATTTTACTGCTCTCTTTCTCTCTTTGCTTTGGATTTCTTACCCCCTCCTGAAAAAAAGTGGAATGGTCCCAGGCTGGCACACTCTGCTGCTGAGGAGACGCAGCCTTGCAGCGCTGTTTGGTAGGAATAGAAGGCAAATATAAGAAGAAAAGTAAGAAAAAATGATGACAGTCAACAAGGGTGCCATTAATAACTTTCAGACACAAGGTTGTCCTGCCACAAGGAAAAAAGGCTATGCCAAGGAAGGCTTTTTGTCTTCTGTGTAGGCTTTTATAGGAGCATTTAGTGTACTTTCCTAAACACTTCATTTATTACTAACTAGAGTTGAACCCGGTTGTCATACAATTAACTGAAGAGTGTACATTTTATTCTTGGATAGAACCAACTCGGAGTAATGAGATAAAATTTCATACAGTCTGGTTTAATTAACTCTTAACATGCCTTCATCATAAAAACAATATCACACATCCTGCTGCAAATGATTTTTTTCCCCAAACTTTCCCAAATCTCAAAGTTGGTTGTATTCCATCACTTAGCTTCAAGTTTCATTAAAATTAAAAACATTTCTCATTGTCCTAAAGTTATCATGTCAGAAAAAGGGGTTTGACATCAGTTTGTTTTCAAGAGAAGTTCTTGGATCATGAGCTCAGTCTCATCCTGCATACAACAGTTGCATACACCTGGCTTATCCAGAGGTGGGAGATCACTTCCAACAGTCAACCAGTCAAGGAAAAGCAGGATGGTGAAGATGTTCACTGGTGTCTGGTTCAAACACCAGAAAGCTGATTTTCATCCAGTTTGTTTTTCAATAAAAGTAATCTCTGCATGATTATGAAACTGACTCCCAGATTACCTGGTAGTCTCCTGCAATATTTAAACCTATACTCTCCTCAAAATCTGGCAAAATCATGTCTAAAGAAGATCTTGTTTTACTAATGTAAAACATTTGTTTACTTTGATAAGTTTCTCATTGTTCTTGGTTAAAATTCCCATTGGGAGGCAGCACTGCTTGAACCAGGCCCATCCCAGCAGGGAGCACTGTAGCAGCCTTTAAGGCTCTCTCCAGTCGACAGGGATTGAGTGTACTGTAGGCCTCCAGAGACCATCACCGAAGGGAGCAGAGACACTGCCATAGAGAAGAAAATGGGAAGGGAACAACAGAAGAAAAGAAAAAGATGATGCAGACACCGTCAGTGGGATGATCTTCACAAGTGCTGAGATTAAAAATCTGAACTGGGATGAAAGAAACAAAATTGGTGTGCAGCAGGTACGGCTGAGATGAAGTGTCAGGAGGATGGAAGAGAACGCCTACAGACGGAAGCATGTCCCAGTTAAAGGTAAAAATAAATAACCGTGAACAAAATAGGTTTTTGAGTTTAAACATTAAAAAAACAAATACGGTACACTGAAACTCTGCGGAAGCCAATGCTAGATACACAGAACAGAAAATCCAACAAATGATTCACTCCACTCACCCGAGACCCACCTGTCAACCACATTCGGAGATAGTCTGCCAAAAGTAGCCTACAACCCCTGCAGCCCATCAGAACATGCAGGGCCGGCAGTAGGCCCAGCCATGCCTGGGGCCGGAGTAGTGGGGAGGCCTGAGCTGAGGTATGTTGATGGTGGAGTCAGGTGCTGCCAGTGCAGGTTAGTCTGGTCCTCTGATGCATGCTGACAGCACAGATACCTGTCAGGCCTGGAGAGACAGATACTGCTCCAAGCTTGAGAGCGAACCTTTCACACTGAAAGCTGCTCGAGGGGTTTGGGGAGACATTAGTGATTTTTTTTTCTGATTCACAACTTGTGAGTTCCTCTCAATTGTTGAATGTCCTGTCTTCTTTTAAATATATTTTTTTACTAATATTGTTGATATTACGATAACATTTAATATCTCTGACATCATGAGGGAAGGAATTATTAGATCTAATTTCAGCTAATTTTTTGAACCATTTCTAGGGGAATTCTTGTGAAATGGCAGAAGGAGGTTGTATGTAAACAAACAAACAAATACACTTAATACAAAAGAAAGAAAAATGCTTTTATGAAAAAAAAATGCTTGTAATGAAAAAAAATCTAAACTAATGGAACTGCCCAACACTAAATTTACACAATATGCCTATATAATATCACACATTATGTTCTGAGTACATTCTAGGATATCACAGATATATAATATCACATATCTGTGTACTAGGTACTATATAAGTTAGAACAAATAAAGAATTATATAAAGGTATAGTGATGAAAAGTGATTTTGTGGTGCAAATGGTGTTTTTTATTTAAATAACAGCAAATCAATGGGGTCAAATTGAAGAAAGGATGTAAATCTCAGCACCATAGTGCCATATGCCTTTTTAAGTATGAACCATTTCCCAGTTGGCCACATTTGTATATGTCCCCTTATTTACCTGGGTGGGGGCGGAAAGAGGGGGTAGTTGAGGGGATGGGGGTGCTGACCTTTACAAGCAGGGACGGTGTCTGAGAGCCAGTGCTGCTCTCTGCATCTTAATGGCCACTACGCCACCCCACTGATATTTGCTTAAGTACATGAGCAAAATACTTATCAGAAGTATTTACAGAGAGAACACGGTCAGCAAAAGCTGTGGGGCAGAGAGGGAACCACTGGCCATTAAGTGTTAACTGTTATTATGACTGCTGCTGTTCACCAGCACAGCACAGCAGGGACACTGTTTCTCTCTGTGATTTTTGCTCTACAATTTCAAATACTTAGACTTCACCAATCCACATGAAACATTCTTTGGATGCACACCAGATTTTGTGGGATTACTTCCATAGTAAGCACTGCAACCATCACATTTCAATATCTCAAGACATGCCTGTGCCAATATCTTGTGATGTAAAGGTCCAAATTCTCATCCTGCATCACAACCGCATTCTTTGGAACCACTTCAATTGTTCTAAAATTTCATTCACATGGGCACTGCAACACATTTCAACATTTAAATGCTGCTTAAGCTAAAAGCTTGAAATTTGCTGTGTTTGCACCTTTGCATTTAGCTACATCTTCTAAAGTTCTGTTTGGCTCACACAACAAAATGACCACCGATAGCCAATTAAAATTCAGCAGCCTGCATGTGTGAATGTCCAATCTTAAATTTCTAGGCTTGTTCATAATGGTATAAATGCTATTTACTCAATTTCAAAGAAATCAGCCATGAGATGTCTCTACAACACGCCACAACATGTTTTCCTCTGTTCCTTTGACATGTATTGGTCTATTTGTCAAAAGGAATTTTGTATCCTTTGTAACATTTACACATTTTAAATGGCCATTTCTCTTCTTTTGGAAGCAGTTAAATCATTCAACCTCTCACTGCTTGGGCCAGTTCACACATTCTATTTAGACCGCTGATATTGCATATTATACACTACATTGCAGTGTGTTTAGTTAATTGTACCAGTAGACAGTGTGAAAATGGTCATTTCATTTGACCGGCAGGCTTCTTTTAACGTTTTTGCAACAGCTTTTGTAAAATGTTTCTAGTTACAACTTCTAGAAGACATGGTGTAAAAAGACACTAGTATCTATGACTGGAAAATGCTGAATACAATTGTTTTAGCTGACTAATAGACTCAGACTCAATATTAATACTTTTTATTTTTTATTAAAAAAATGACTTCTACTCAGTATCTTTACTGTTTGACCAGTATATGTTTATGAGCCAAATGATGAATGGAGAGGGATTCACTGGCATTAATAATCACAGAGGAGTGCAGTGCTCTAGACATTTATGCTACTTTAGTTTTTTTCTTTTTTACTTGTCCAGTTTTATAGCTGAAGGCAGGCTGAGCAGAGTGTGTGTCTAGGCTGCGGCTTCATCACTATCCCTCTCTGACTTTCTTATATACCTGTTCTCTTCTCCTTCTGCCCGGAGCCAACCCACTGCTAATGTTCCTCTTCCCTAGCTGCACACTGGAGCAGGGATAGATCACAAATGCATGAATTTGTCTAGACGGCTCTCTGCATAACTTCTAAATGTATCAAATTCTGACAGCCGATTCTAGGCCAGTAAATCTATTCCTAGGGGCATCTGTGTACCTTTGGAAAATAAGCAGATCCCTTTAGGGAGCAAATTTGCTGCTACCATCCTTTTCCTTTAAATTTTTCCCTCTCTCCTTTTTATACCCAATTGTCTACTTGGAGGCAAATGGCACGCTTGCATTTTAAAAGCACATCATGCACTGAGAGAGTGAGGAAGTGCAGAAAGGTCAGGAAAATTACAGGATCAGCGACTGATGTCAGAGGAACAAATCGGTATGAGGACAGGAATTTTTCTCCACTTATGTTTGTGTTCGTGTGTGTGTGTGTGTGTGTGTGTGTGTGTGTGTGTGTGTGTTAGTATATGCTATTAAATGTTTCACCACTTCATTGAGTGGTTGGTCGGGTTGGGCTTAATCTGGGTTGGAATTTGAATCTGTTGTAGTGCTCAAATTAATTTTGGTTGTCTGACAAAATGACCTCATCCATGCAACAGTCTCTGTTGTTTATCTAAAGGCAGTCTTTATGTTTTATTGTTTTTGTTTTTCTCCTATTTTCTAAAGAAACTGCAATGAAAGTCATGTCTTCCCACCATTTTTTTAATTTCACAAACACATTCACACTCCACTTCGAGCTCATTAGTTATGCAGTAAAGAAAAAGCTGCAATGTAGAGAAAGGAAGGAAGGTGAAAATGAGGACTTCAGTTTTTCTCTCTTGTTGAATATTCATAAAAGATCCATTTTAGGTGCTTACGGGCATTGTTGTTTGTTCCAGTTTTGTGCAATCGCTTCCCATATCGTGAAGCTGTTAGCTACTAGGAAATTGCCAAATCCTCAAGAAAAGGAAGGTGTCACGCCTCTTCGCAAACAGGTGCAGCACGTCTGATGTGCACTATGGATGATATTTAAAGCAGGACATAGCTCCACTCCCCTATCCTAAGCTTTATCTGAAGCCACAATATTATGTGAAAGTTGTTTAAGTCAGTCAGTAATTATGCTGCATTTCTGTACTGAGACTCTGACACACGGAGAACTGACACACATTGTGCATTTCACGTTTACACACAAAGCCAAAATACTATTTATCCAGGAACGCCACCATTTTTCACTTGTGAAGGCTGCCTGAAACCACTTAAGGATAATTATTTCGCCATAAGCAGTTCTATGTGGAACGCAACTGTCTTAAATTCTTTACCAAATAGAAGGCGGTACAGTATTCCATTTTAAAATAACCCTGTTTATTTAATTTTATTAGTTTTTTCATTTTCCTTTTTTTTGACATCATGTGTTTCTGAAGCTCTTGCCTCACCCCGTCACGTGCTGCAATAATTGGCCAGGTTTACTGGATGCAAATTGCAGCTGCTGTATTAAAATGCACCTTAAAGGAGGTTGGTACTGTCTGTTTAGAAGTCAAATTACCATTTTCCCTCTCTCTTTTTTTGTCAACTCACTTAAACCTCTTCAGCCTCAGGATGAGGTCAGGCGCAGCTTTTTATTTGCCTGTGAAGATTTTGCAGCTCCTGCAAGCCATTTAGAACTATCTGGAGGGGGTCAGGGACCTCTCTGTTAATTTCACTTTATCTTTCTCTCCACTCTACCTGACCTCCAGCTCATCGGTCTGCCAGAGCCAGGCCTGCCTGTTCTGTGCTTGTTTATTTGTGGTTTTTTTTCTTTGCAGAACAAATGAGTTGACAGAAAGTGGTTGCTTGCAATTTAAGAACTTTTAAAGCATTTTCACCTCAACCTTTTAAGGTTGTAACAAGCTGTGCACAAGGTGTGTAAGCCATGAATGATGTTTGATTGCCTTGTGCACAAAGGTTCTTAGGAATCATGCTAGTCTTGTAGTGATAAAGTAGCTACTCTCAAGCTGCTTTCAGAGGCACCCTCTTCATTGTTATATGCCTGGCCTCGTGTCTTTTTTTTTTTTTCATGTTTTAAATAGCCGTGGTTATGGTGGACATTCGTGAGCGCAATCACTTCTTGGAGCTTTCATAGGGCCAAGAGCTTGAGATGCTTTCTAAATCTGCCCCAGGTCTTAAACCCTCTTTCCACACAGAGCGCATCGCTGATAATCCTGAAAGCAAGGCTGCTGTGCACGGGGCTGGAACTAATGAAGACAACTGTTCAATTACTGGCTCAATTAATACAAGTGCCTAGAAGCATAGCCACCCTGAAGAGAGGCAGCTAGCACTGTGTTGTGGCCCAGCATAAACTCAGCCACCAGCATTAATTCCACAGCAAATCCCACAGCTTACTCACTAATGCTGTTTCCCTACTGGAGTGGAGTTTGTGTGTGAGTTGTGTGTGAGGGGTTTTGCGAACATACAAACAATGGTCCTAAAAACCGACATAGCTATGACTAAGGGTGGCAAACTGATTAGGCGTTTGACCTCAAAGGAAGCTTGATCTTCTGTTCTGAGCTCCAAGTTGCCCCCAGGAGCTCTTTTCCTGAGATTTACTAGGTTATCTGAGCCCTTTGGCCAAAATGGTTGACCAAAAAAAGTGTTATTTACCCTCATGTTATTTATTTATTTACACTGTCATTATTGATTTCAGCTGCTCTCTTTTCATCCCCTTGTTGCCTCTGACTCTTGTTTGGCCGATGAATTGGAGCTGTTTACAGTATGCAATGACCCATGAGGGTACATGAGATTATTCTTATTTTTTACCCCCATCGAGGTTTAGCTGCACGTCAATAGTAAGGGAGGTTTGTTTATAATTATGTCTCCTCTACCACAGATGGGACTTCCTGTGAACCTCTTGGTCCAATTAAGCCAAGGTTTCCTCGCCCGGCTTTACCCGCTGCTTGGTCAACTCCGCCACTGGCATGCATGTCTAATAAGCATCCAGCCGTCAGCACCCCGTGTGGCCAGTCGGTGGAACTGCAACAGTGCAACTGTTGTATAAAGCTGAGGGATATCTTCAGTACCTTTTTTAGCCCAAAGGGTGCTGCTTCACACTGATTAAAGATTAAAGGCAGAAAACACACACACACACACACACACACACACAGCTAAAAAACTAATTATTTCCCTTAAAATGAAATAAAAAAATTGCTACCACAGGGGAGTTGGGTCTAATTATTTCATTTAACTGTAAAAAAGGCCCTTGAGGATATTTTTGGATTTTCTTTGGGTTTAAGCTTTTGTTCTCCTTCTCTTTGTGATGAAACAATCAGTAGGTCTTCACAACAATAGGTTTTTAGGATTTTATTTAATCCAGTGTTTTGGCAGATACTGGTAAGAGGCAGAGATGGGGACTCGAGTCTGAGACTCGGACTTGAGTCACACTTAAGTCACACAAACAGAGACTTGTGACTTGACTTTAGACTTGCCCTCAATGACTTGAGACTTGACTC
>JBBIGA010000007.1:16349571-16370463 GCA_037576975.1 Alestes dentex | reverse complement strand
TATATATCCCAGATAGAACATCATCATAACAAAAGGCTCTTTTTCTATCTGTTGAAGTATCATATATAATTACATATGAGGAATTTCCTTACGCATTTGATTTGCATTCTGTATCAACAAGTTGAACTCTGCATTGACTTTGTTCCATTTGTTTTGATGTCAATAATGTCAAACAAGGCAAAAATGTGATGAATGTAGATAATGTTTTTCTTGCTGCAAGACAACAGCACATGCAACAATAACTTTTCTTCAAATTCAAATCAAAACAAAACATCTGCTTATAAACACAAACTGATCTAAATTTGTTTCAGTGAGATACAGTATGAGGAAGAATTCATTCAAAAGACATCAAATCACATTACACTTTTAGTTTTAGCCGGTGAATAAGACGAAGGTTAAGTGGCCTTATTTACAATAGATTTAAATTGCATGTAGTCATGGATTTTGTGTGTTCATAAGGTCCTCATGCTGTGGTGTAGTTAGTACTGTAAAGTAACTGTACAGGAACTGAGCTGAAAGCCAAATTTAACTGCTTGTGTGGTATTACTGGTGTAGTGACCTCGGCTCAGGCTGCAGATTTTAATGATGAACTGCTGGCTGTCTCTTCTCTCTCTGGCCTTGCTCTGGACCTCGGGTCACGGCTCCTGTTCTACTGACAGAAGCGTATTCATAAATCTGCTTAGCTGCATGCAAGCAATGAAGTGTGTGTGTATGTGTATGTATGTGTATGTGTGTGTGTGTGTTCGTTCATGAATATGTGCTTATATGTAGTATAAGAATATTTACATGTTTGTTGAGACTGGGCTGAACCAGTGGTGACAAAGATGGATGTCGTTCTGAAGAAAATGAATGGAGTGTATTATTGGAGTGTGTAGGAACAGTAAAAAATCTAATTTACTTACACTTCTCCACTTAGGCCAGATGTAGAAAAAACAGCAAAGACAATTTTTGTGTCCAGCTGTTCTTTTGTTTTGAACTGTAGCTGCATAGCTAACTTTGCTATATACAGAAAAAACTCAACAGTCAACCAAATAGCCCACATCATTAACATAAAAATACACAAACAAAACTTCTCTCAACACATTCAAACCACATCTTCCTTAAGGTGGAGCAGACTTGTCATCTGACTTAGGGCAAAACTGAATAAAACCTTACCCTTTCCTACATCCATTTCAGATAAGTCCAAAGTCAGTTTTAAAATGAGAAGTTTTGATGATTACAGAACCTATTTAAGCTCTTTGGGTGACTACTGATTTCTAATATCATTTAAGCAACATTCACAGCTCTAATTCTAAACAAAGATGAAAAATTTGAACTATAGGAGTGCCCTGGCTGATATCTGGGTTAAGTGGAAAATTGTATAAATAAGGTTTTTTGTTAAACAGTTCATAAAAGAGCTCCAGTACAAGGGGACACTTTCTAGGTGACATCACTGAAGACATCCTCTTGAAACATGACCAAGAACCCTACACAAATGGAAATTTGGAGAGACATTTTGGAAAGACATACTAAAAGATATTCAGACATTGGATCCCTGGGCATCAGATGTATTAATGTGCTGCACATCTGACACCACACATATGTACCTTGAGAACTCATTAGAATCACCTAGATCATCTTGTCATAGTGTGTATGACACACATTATCGTGAGGCGCATTAAAGCAGACCAGTTTGTCTCAACACATTTAACATTGTGCTGTTAATAAATATAGTGCTGTGTTTTATATAGTTTTATGGATCAGTACAGGGGTAGTTATGTGTATTTCATTAGACATAACTATAACGAGTTCACCTAATACGACAATATATGCCACAGTGTGTTGTGTGGAGGCGAACATGTTGGAGCATGTTTACATTGGATAAGCCTTTCAGAAAACCGTATGGAAAATTCTACTCCTACTACTGATGAACACAAAATGTATTTGTCTGACTGACATAGTAGTGGCCACAGGACCAAGCACAGCGACACACAGTGATGTGAGTGAGTCAAAGCTTTATCTTTGTGAAGTAAAATGACATAATACATGCTCAGATCAATAATGCATGTGGTTATAGTTATATTTAATTGTAACATATTGTAAGGCACAGGTGAACAGAATGACAAGGGGGCGGGGCTAATGTAGGTCTAAAACCAAAATATTCACATGGAACACAGACTCAGAAACAAAAGCAAATGGAGAATGTAAAGAACAACATAGACAAGCAAACAGGAAGACAGGACATTAATAAATGCCAAGAAACTGAAAAAGATAGGGAGAACGTTACAGTGGGGACCCTCAGATATTTTACTGTGCCAAGGCTTATTTAGGTCATTTCCTTCATTTGCGTAAACATTCAGGAATTAGAACGGGTTTGCCTGACTGTTCCTCCCCACTTCCCTTTACAGTGGTTTTGCCATGAGGCACTGTGTATTTTGCAGCAGTGCCAGTAACTGCCATTTTGGCTGTGAGAGGCATGGGATCCTCCTCCTTTGAGCTGCTGCCAACTCGGGATGCTTCCTTCTGCTCTTTTTTCTTTTTCTATGTGTGTTTTTTTTTTTTTAATAACTTCCCCAGAAGGCACTTCCCTCTTTTTTCCCCTCTCATTCTCTTTCCCCTCCTTTTTTAAAATTTGACCATGGCTCTCTGTGGTGAGGCTGTGATGCTGATAAGAGTGGTATGGCTGCTTTTAACTGACAGCTTGCCACCTCTCTGGTTGTGTGTACATGCATACATGATATTGTGTGCATTTTTTTTGTGAATGTGTGTGTGTTTATGTATGCATAGGCCTGGGTTCAATATCACTCAATGAGCTTCGTTCCTAAACAGATCTGGTGGGATTTGGGATGTAGAGTTGCATTAAACTTGTTTCAAATGCACTTGTTTTTTGGTTTACATGTCAAAGTCTTCCTAATTCACTGGTGAGGGATGGCTTCAGTGACAGATGTGTGAATAGATCACCTAAACCCACCTTGCCCAGGGGGACTGTTTTCACTTGGCATGTGAGAGAGTGAGAGAGAGATAGAGAAAGAGACACACACCTGTCTGACAACTCTCATCAGCAGAGTGTCCTGAAGCCCACGCAGGGGCACTTTAAAGATACTGTGTAAACCCACCTCCTGTCATATCCATTTTCAACAACAGCAGCTTCAGGATGAGCTGCAGAGGCAGGCACCGTGGGAAGAAAAGAAAAACAAAGTGAAAAAGAAAATGTATTATTAAAGGACTGTAAGGTGTGTCACCCACATCATCATGCGAGCATGAACTACATTTACGGCATTTAGCTGACACCCTTATCCAGAGTTTACGTACATCAGTGCTCAAATAATCCACATCTGTTCTTCAAACCTGTGAAGCTATACTTGAATCAACATCTGCTATTCAACCAAGGTACTGCCAGCTAAGTACACCTCAGACACAGTCAGTGGTTGAGGCAAAAGTAAGGAAGACATGGAGATAAGAATATGTTTTTTACTAAATAGCCACTAAACTAAATAGCCGCTTAAGCTACTGTTTATTTTGACAAAAGTATTTGTGAAACAAACTGGGGTGTGTATGTACATGTCCCTATGTGTGGGAGAGAGGGGGTGATGCAGCAGTGGTGGTTTAGCTTATTTCAGAATCAGAATCAGAATCGCATTTATTTGTCAAAGTATGTGAGTGAGCCCAACTTTGATTCTGGTCAGTGGTGTCTCTCAAGAACAACAGTATAAAACAGCAATAATATGTAAAAACACAATGAACAATATATTGAACAATATTATACAATAGTATACAATCTACAATATGAATACGCAATGTGGATTTATGTTTATAAATATAGATAAATGTTAATAAATGTATTTAAGTATTATTTGTACATATAGTATTTTTTGTACTATATGTATATAGATATATGTGTGTGTGTGTGTGTGTATACAGTAACCCCCCACTTTCACATGGATCAGCAGTCACAGTTTCAGTCCATCACGGATTTACAAACCTCTAGCCTCTGAGTACAGCTGACTGTGACGTCTGGGCCTCGTGCGCCACGTGGCAGTTACCAAGGCAATCAGACACCTGAGCGGAATGAACCTCTGCTGCTCAGCGCCACCCCAAACATAAACAACCAGCACGAGGACGAGGGGGTGTGGCGCTCGAGGCCCGGACGTCACAGTCAGCTGTACTCAGAGCCGGGAGGTTTGAAAGTAGCCAATCCGAGAATGTTATTTATTTCTCCTTGCTGCTGACTGGCTGCTGCCCTGTGACGTTGCAGTCCAGAATTCCCCGCTGAGCATCTCGAGTGTTCTCGTGTTTTTCATTTTGTTCTTCTTAAAGCCCTGCATTCTTAATACTGTAAATTAAATTAATTAATTGCTGTATTTACTCTGCTTATACCAAAGACAACGACAGCACATACCAAAGAAAACGCGCATGCATGAATTACAGAGCAGTCTATACAGGGGTAACATCGTATTTACGTTCTATCACTGCAGGAGTTCAGTGTGAACTGTAGAGTACGAATACAGGTTTACCTTTACATTTTCTTTAAGGCTAAATGAAAAGTGTTTTGGGGGCATATTTAGAGTTTACACTGTAAAAATAGGCATTTTTAGGCATAGTTTCAACCGAGCTTTTTTCAGTATACTCGGGTGCTTTTGGAACGTAACACCCGCAAAAAGTGGGGTACTGTAAATACAAAGTGTGCAACTGAATTTCATTAGAATGAACTTCATTAGAATGAACTTCATGTACAAATGAATTTCATTACAAAAATAACTCTCCTTTTCCTCTGTTCTCTCTGTTTTCATTATCTCTTTCTCTCTCTCTCTCTCTCTCTGTCTATCTTTTGCATTCTCTCTCAGTTGTGTGTATGTGTATGAGAGTGTGGGTAGAAGGAGGTGACCTTGCTGTGTGTAATTAAAGTGAAACACCTTGACTTGTCACCATCGCCTCAGACAGCTTAAATCTCCCTAATGTAAATGGGCCTGCTGCTGACACGCTGCTAGGCATGGCCACGGAGAAGATACAAGCACTGGTGATCCATCTCTGTGTACACACACACACACACACACGCACACAGACACACACACACACACACACACTCTCACTCACAAGGACCCCTGCCTGTATACACATAGTATACATGTTCCACATTTATGACTACAGTAAGATTTCAGTGATCACCTTGTATAGGAAATAAAGAGCCTGCTCTTTGTTTAAATCTTTGCTTAATTAAGAATAACTGCTATAAAAATCATTATTCTATTATGATTGTATTTGAGAATAATACTGAGTTTTTTATACATTCTATACAGTTACCCAAAAGTTCTGTAACAACTCTATTTGTGATATGTATAGAACCACCATGTAAACAAAAGTTTTAACCAAAACAGCTTTGTATTTTTCTCATTTTGTTTAGTCAGTTTTGACTAAACAAAATAAGATTTGATTTTTCCTTTTTCGCTTTTATAACCATTAGATTGTCAAGCAATTTCAGGTAGACAACTTTTGATTTCAAAGGCAAATATAGCATAACTTGAATGGTGCACCAAAGATGAACCATTTCTCAACAACAGAGAAGCATTAAAGCAATGTTGCTGTTTCTATTTGCAGCCATGAACGAAAGAAACAATTAACAGATTTTAAACATGTAGAAACAAATACACTGCAACAAGTTTCCGAATAACTTTTAATATACCCAATGTGTAAAAGGCGGAAAAGGGACCAGTTGAACTCATTTAATGATCAGGGAATGTGGGAGCGCCTGAAACAACAAACAGGACACGGGGGGCCAAATGCCTGCCAAATTAGTTTCGCCTGAGCAGCCCCAAGGCATGTAGAAGAATGTTACATGGTTTGGATGCCAACTTCACCAGTTGCCAGTGGCCCGTGCCAGGTTGGTGCTGATTGCCCGGGTACTGGGCACAGTGACAGGAGTCAGATGCCCTTCATGTGGCAGCATCAGGCACAGCGGCCTTTCTCTCTGACCCTCAGAGAGGGACAGTTACAGACCAGCATGCTGCCAGAGCACAGAGACCATGCCAGCTCTATTAAACACACACACACACACACACACATACACACACACACACACACACACACACACACACACACACACATCTCATTCAGGCCTATATGGGCCTCAGGCTGGAACCATGGAAGTGAAACAGCATGACTTCAGCTTGGCAAAGATTCTCCCTCATATTGGCCTGCAGTCAGTACAGACCCTTCAGATAGATAGACAGACCAATAAGATTTAGTGAAATTTACATTTCACTTAGATTTACTTTCACCACTATATGATTTTAGGTTTTATTTCAGAAGTTTACCTTCGGTATTTTGGAAGAAGCTAGTCTCCTAGAATGGTTGCAGCAGTTTTGTTATTTAGTTGTTGCATTTTCTTGTTAGGAATACAAAACTAGGATTCTTGGAACTGTAAAATTTTTTGAATATTCAAGATGTTTATTATTTGTCACATGCACAGTTATGCATATAGAACACACAGTGACATGCAGGGCTGAATTGCAAACACACCAGTCCAACAGAAAGCCTGTCTAGTCCAGTCCCACAGAGGAGTTAATGTAGCACAGACTGGTAAAAAAAAAGTTGGCTATGCCAGAAAGGTGCCATAAAACACAATGTATCGAAGCCAAAGTTTCAACAAAGGAAGAAGTTGGCCTGGCTTGGTGAATCAGATTTTCTTTTACAACATGTGGACAGCCAGGTGTGTCCAAGTTACTTACCTGGGGGAGAGGTGACACCAGGATGCACCATGGGAAAATGGCAAATTGACAGTGTGATGCTCTGAGCTATGTTCTGTTGGGAAACATTGGGTCCAGGCATTAATGTGGATGTTACTTTAACACAAACCACCTATATAAGCATAATGACAGATGACATGACAACGCTAATCCCTAACGGCAGCTAGACAATCTGCACTTCCACACTGCAAAAAATATTCAGGAATGGTTTAAAGAACATGATAAAGAGTTAAAGATGTTGACTTCGCCTCTAGATTCCCCAGATTCCAGTGAGCATCTGTGGGATGTGCTGGACAATCTAGACCCATCAACGGAGGCCCCACCTTGCAACTCACAGGACTTGCAGGATCGACTGCTAACATCTTGGTACCAGATGCCACAGTACACATGTCTTCAACTGGTCAAAGCTATTTAGTGGCACGATGATGATTTGCAGAATATTAGGCCGATGGTTTTACTGTTATGGGTGATTTAGTGCATTTGTTGGCTACTCGTTGGGTAATGTGTTGTGCAAAGTACACAGGCTAAGGTGGTGATGGAGCGAGAAATGTAGCAGCGTGTCATTCATGTGTCCTTGGGCCCCCAGTGTCATTGTCATGGCTTATCAGGATCTAGAGCAAAAGCAGGGGGAAAATGCACACAGCTTTAATAAAAACTCTATCTGGAGTTTCCTTTCTAATACTGTATGTAAAGGGTCCCAAAGGGAAGTACATTTAACTTCACCAATTTCTTATTACCTGTCAGTCTATTTAATTTGATCTGACGTCGGACAGTTACCATTTTGGGCAGCAGAGTCAAGACACATATTGGCAGTGAGACTGGCAGCTAATAAAGCTAGCTGGAATTCACTCTCCCAGATTTTTTTTTCCCTCTGCCTTTATTTATAAATCTCAATATTGTTATTATGAATATATCATGTGGGTATTAAGGTTCACCTATCTCTTTCATGCCCTCACAGCTAATAACGTATTATTGATTTCGGCACTGGCCTGCATACATACTAGCTCTACCCCAACTGCCTGCCCTCGAATCTTATATCGCTTTTCCTCCATCACATGAACCGTATCTTCATGTTGGTTTATGGCAGCAATGGAAGAATTTGCTTCTTTTTTATTATTTCTCTAAAAAATCGCTTGCTCAGGTTTTGAAACTGTTGCATCCAGTGTCCAGTGCTAAATCCAGTGCAAATTCACTCCTACACATTTTATCATAAAAACCAACCATATAGTGCCCCTTGTAAGTTTATTTACTGTTACTTCACAATTTACCACCTTCTGTCTCATCCTTTAAAGACCACCGAAATACTTAATATTGCTTGTAGTAGTAGTATACTGTATCATTCTCAGCATAGCAGTGACACAAACATGATAGTGACATGGTAGTTTGTGGTGCTACAAATGTGACAAGCACAGCTGCATTTTAGGGCATTTTAAAAACTGTGTGCAGCATTTTAAAGGAATAGTTGTGCAAGTCCAAATGTTCTTATGTAGTTTAGCTATTTGGATGACATACTACTGCATACTAGTGTTTGTTAGCAACAGTAGCTTGAAAGCTGAACTTCCAAGCAAAATTTATGCTCTAAAAGTACCTTGCCTGATCAACTACATCTGGGTTAAGTTCATTTTTTCTTTAAGAACTAAATTCCATGGCAAGTTCAGCAATTAAATGTATGACAAGATGCTATGGATTTCATAGGCACAATACTGTATTGCCATAATGCTCCTTTTTTAAAGAAGTTACAATTGAGCCTTCAGTTAATGTATATGCAGAGTTATGCTTATTTGCAGAGGTCAACACTTCATCACAATAAATTCATGCTGGGCTCAAAACCACCTTAGATTCCATCTCACCACTTTCTAGAGAAAAAGAAAAAAAGAATAGGCTGAAGAAAGGAGGAAAGCGAGAGAGAGAGAGAAAGTGAGAGAGAGAAAGAAAGAGAGAGAGAGAGAGAGACAGAGAGACAGAGAGAAATAAGCAGTGCATGTATATATATGCGAATATATGCACCATCAGCAGAAAATGGGGCTGACTCAGCTGATGGTGGGGCTTTGCTGCATGCTAAAACACATAGTGGCAAAGCCCATTAAAAATGAATGCTGCACGATAATCACATTCGCACTTAAAATTTAATGTCTCTACGCCAAAGCTGACAAAGAGAAGGCGGGGTAGGGCAGTGTGATTAAGGTCCAGTCTCTTGTACTCCTGTGTTGGGGTGACGGCCTGCTCTGGCCTTGCAGAAGTGCATGCAATGGGGAAGCGAGAGGAGGTCAGAGTGCCTAATTGTGGTAATTATGTTAAAGAGGTGCTACAAGGACAGGCAGTGTGTACTCATAAGAGAGGGGAAAGGGCCTGGGGGACATCATGAAGGAAAGCTGCGAGATGCTCTATGATTGTCCCAAGCCTGACCCTCAGCCACAAGGGTCAGGAAGAGAGGAGGACATGAAGTTCAAATTAAAAATGACCTTGTACAATCATGTCAAAGGTCTTTTATGCTGCACCATGCACCAGGGCTTCAAGGCTACAGCAGATTCTTTTCATTAAACAGATTAGGAAGAATGTAGTAGAATTTTTTTACCCTTGGAAAACAGCTATTGCCGGCAATAATATAAGCAGAATGTATTCATCATTCCTAGCTCATGTGCAGAAATACCAGCAAAATCGATACCATATTTGTGTTTGTAAGCAGAGATTATCATCATTGGTTGAAACTGATGAAAAGTTTTTGCTGCGTGTAAAGTCTTGTTTTGTGGAAAGATACAAATGATTACACAAATCTGGACATTTTTGTGTTATCGAGGTCATGAGGTTGATGGAGCGAATCCCAGCGCTCATAAGATGAAAGGTGCTGAAACACTCTGGACAGATCACCAGTCCAAATTTTTGTTTACCTTAATAAATCAAATAAAGGCTATACAAAGTGGTAGCTTTTTTGGATCAACAAGCCTCTAAACAATTTAAGATGCCACCTCTGTACTAACTTATAAAACAGCTTATAAGAAAAGAACATCATCCCCTTCATTAAGTATGGTGGAGGATCTGTGACTTTTTGTTGTCAGTTTTTTCACACGGCATCTTGGAAATGACACCAGCAGATTTTTCCCAAACTTTAGCTACCCATGCCACAAAGCACATTTAGATCTTCCAGCAGGACAATGGTCCAAACATACATTAAAATTCACAAAAAATTCAATAATCACAGAATTAAGCTTTTTACATGACCAACATGTTGTGTTGGCAAAGGGTCATTGGACAAATTACTAAACAGGTAGATAATTGTGATAATGCTGTAGCATAAAATGTTTCCCATCTTTATCAAGGGTGCCAATAATCATGGACTGTATAAACACTTAATTAGATCTGAACAGTATAGCAGAATTCAAGTGATAGCTGCTGATCTGTTATGATTAAATCAGAAATGCGAAACAGGATGGAAAGGAAGGAGCTGAATTCACGGATTCTGACAATGTTCTTTTAAGTCTTTTTTCTCCCTAAAAAGGAGGCAACAAGAGAGCATGTGTGCTTGCATTTGTATGTGTGTGTGAGAGAGGCAAAGGTTTACCTCTCCAAATGCTCAAAAAAGTGGTCTGGAGATGGCCAAAAAGAGCACTCTGTGTGGAAAAAAAGCCAAATTAATTTTCCTCTGTTCCAGGCACAACACTGGCAAGCACAATAGACCCCCTTGAGGATGTGCCTTGTCCATTTGTCTGTGTTTATGAAGTGGGTGCATGCATGGGGTTAGGGGCATTCTCAAGCCTCGGCTACTTGACCAACCTCCTAACCGACCAACTTTCTCCAACTTTCCTTGGGCACCTTCAAGGTCAGGCGGGCTTGAATAGGTGTCCTCAAAGACTGAGATGCTGCTTCATTAGAGGCGGAGATATCACTTACTCTGCCATACACTGTTTCCCTTTGCTCCATACCCAGAGCGCAGCCTTCTGTTCAAGCACAAAAGGACAAGAAGGGAGAAAAGAAAAAGACAGAGAAAGGCAGCATTTTGAATGATGAGAGAAAGGGCAATAAAGAGCAAGCGAGGATGATGTGGGGGTAATGGGGATGTTGAGCACTTTCTCATGAGTGCTGTGCAATTTTGGGTCTTGTGAACTGATGCGTAATGTTCAGCATTACTTAACATAGCCATAGATTCTTAAGAACAATGGTGAAGCAATGCCACAGTAGAACCTGTTCTGGTTTCCAAAATAACCTTTCAATAAATGTTTTTTAAAGAATGAATTGAATATGAAATGATGAAATATGAAAAGATGGATCAAAAGGACCTTTTACCAGTGTAAAAGACCCCCCATGTAATACAATGGATTTATATCAGTTAAATAAAATTATATCATAGCTGTATAGCTGAGCCAACAATTATTAAGAAAGCTTTATTTTTAAGAGTGTACACACAGAAAGCCAAGTATTAGAGAGAAAACTGAAACTGGACTGGAAGATTTTTTTAAAGCGGTATGCTTTTGTTAAGGCATTTGAATTAACCCTTCTGAGTATCATTAAGGACATAGCTCATGCCAAGCGTGCTCTCAAATTATGCACAAGGCTTTGCTATTTTAGGACAACTAGTCCAGCAAAATAAATCGATATGTGTCAAAAGCCGAGACATGGAGCCAGAGCTACCTATGAAGCTGAAGTTTTGGTATTATCTAGGTCACAATATGTGGAGCAATTTCAACAGATGGACCAGAGTGAACTCCCCAGGCGAACAGAAGTTTCCTTTCTGTCTTTCCGTTTTCTTTCTTTTCTTTCTTTCTTTTTTCTTTCTTTTTGTTCTTATAAGTATCTCTCAATCTGTCCAAAGTGTAATTTCTATATTGTTGACCCACAACCCAAAGAGCATTACTGCATTTTTTAAAATGCACTTAAATACATATACGCATTCACATGCACATATACCCTACACACATTTACACAAACAAAGCCAAGTAGGTCACACACTCTTCAAGTCCTCATTCCTCCTTTTATTGATTTATTAATGCACCAGTAATAACACAATAGTAAAATATACAATGTATACAACTGCAGGGAGCCTCATTACTATTAATTCATGCTACTTATCAAAAAAGGAAAACTCATTTAGTGTGTGCAGGGTGTACACAATGTATCTTATGTAATGAAAAAGTCATTAATGGAATGCTCTCCAATAGAAATCCATGCTGGGGACGTGCAGTTGGAAATTTGTATTGTGTTAACCTGTACATAATTAGGATAGTTAATGTCTTGTGGAGCTTGGCTGTGCTGTATGTGGTGGGAGTTAGAAATATTCACCTGGATGCAGTATACTGCAGCAGAGGAAAGCAGTGTGAAAAGAGTGTGTGTGTGTGTGTGTGTGTGTGTGTGTGTGTGTGTGTGTGTGCGTGCATCTATGTGTGTGGCGGAGTGGGGGGTTTGGGGGTTCGGGGGCCCGTGTGAATACTGGGAGCAAAAAACACAGTGATATGGATCCAGGGAAGACCCAGTCCCCTCTGAGGATGTCTGAAAGAGTGTGGGGGAGAGAGGCATCTTAGAGGACCGGGCCAATTGTTAGAGGGCAGCATGGCACAATAGGGTGCTTTTGGGAAGTTTGGGCCCAGAAAAAGAAGAAAAAAACACAACCAAACTAAACCTCACAAGGAAAAGAATGATAGAGGAATGTTAAGTGTGTGTGTGAGTGTGTGTGTGTGTGTGTGTGTGTGTGTGTGCTTGTGTGTGTGCATCTGCATGCGCATGTGGTGGCGCGGGAAACTCTGGAAGTCCTCAAATGAAAAGCTCCACCTGTTTACATTACTGCTCGAGCTGTGTTCTTCACCAGGCCTCTTAAAAGCCTCTCAGTGCAGCCAGCCTGCTACAGTCTCCAGCAACACCCATTTGACAACATAATATACCAAACATTTGTTTAGTTTATTACATGATCCTAAGTATAAGCTATATTGTATATCTAATATACCTCTATGTATGATAGGCAGAATATGTCTATGATACGTGTAAATATGGAAAAAGCTTTTAGATCTATATACATTTTGCAAAATATTGACAGTGTCGTACCAAACAAAATCTCCCAAAAGGTCATTTTATAGGCGAGGGTAGCTGATGTTTTGGAGCTACAAGAATAGAGCTACGAAGTTTTGTCATGACCCAGCGATGTTCACTTTTCACAAGGATTGGAGGACTGGGGAACAGCAGGAGCATCCAAAATAAAATTGGGTGCCACGGAATTGGTGGGACAATGGAAGACAAAAAGAAAATTACAAGGGATGACTCAGTTCCCAGCAAAATATATAAAGAAGGTGAGGATGGTGAAATGAGAAAACAGAGACAAGGGAGGGAAGGAGGGAGATGAGCTTGCGTCTGTTTTCTTAGACCTTGTTTGTGGGCTCTGGACAGACGGATGGACGGAGGGATGGAAAAGCACAGGGAGCTGGGGCCAGACACCAGCCTTTTGTGTGCATATTTCCCACCACGGTCCCGGCAGCTCCTTAGCAGTTAATTAAGGAGGCAGGAGGGGCAGAGAGGGGCGGGGAGCGGCTCTAACGAGCGCTCTACCCTGCATGAATGAGGGGTTTGTCCTAAACTGAGCGGCAAGAGGCCAAACAATGTCAAAAGCAATTAGTGCTGGCACTGGGCAGCCAGGGGTCCAAGCCGAGAACAAGCAAAGGCTACAACACAGACACACGCACACACACACACACAATCAGCAGGCAGGAAAATGACACAGGTTGTAGTGGTGGGGAAGAGGGCTTGTGTTGGAAAACCAGGCTCTAGAGGCTTGAAGGAGGTACAGGAAGTACCAACTGCAGTAATACATGTGTGCACCCAGACACATTTCTGACCAATAAAACTTGCACCTATAGGTAGGAAGCATAGGTGTGCTTGATTAGGAGGGTGAGTTTATCAACTTTCAAAAGTATGTTCACTCAGCAAAACTAGGAAATTACTGAACATCAGATGGCCATACAGGTTAGGGGTCCAATGGACATAACAACTGAACAAGTTAAATAAATAAACAAACAAACAAACAAACAAATGCATTTATGAAAGTCAGTAGTCTCATTTTCACACCATTAAAACCCGAAAAAATCTAAAAAAGAAACAGCTGATCATTTGCTGGTAACTGATAGCTGCAACCCATCTCATGCCTCCCTCACTCCTCATTCCCTTGCTCTGTACCTGGCACTGCCTCTCTGGGTTGGCACATTCTCATCACTCTAGCCTTTCTCTGCAGGGTGAAGTGCTACTTTCCAGCCCCAATGATCACATCCTGGCAGGGCTTTGGTGGACTGTGTGCCAGTTCAGGCTGAAGACAATGTACGTTTGAACGAGAGAGTCTTTGTATGGCTGTGAAAGGTCTGCAGTGACAGTCAACCTCACTAATTATTTTAAGGAATATATTTATATATCTTTACATGTCTGTGATTTTCTCTGAGAAGGTAGGGGTGAGACTGACTGGGTGTGAGAAAGTGGAGGCCTTTTGCTTGCTGGGTCAGATGCTGTCTGAAGTGTGTATGAGAGAGAGTGTGCGTGTGTGTGAATGAAGCAAGATTTGTGGTTGTTCCTTTTCTTACTGTGTTAGGGCATGAGAAATGTTGACAAGAAGTGGGTGCCAGCCACTGATGCCTCATGAGCTTTCCCCCCACGTTGCCCACAGAACCCTCTCTATATTTCGCTTTCACCACTAGGTGTGCTAAATCCCCCCGCACTCATTGTATCACCAAAAACTCACTCGTAAACTTAAACATATGATTCCCTTTTTGACCTAGCAGGCCTTTAAATGTGAATTGACAATACTTTATTAGTGGACTAAACATGGAAATAACTGACAATAACAGTGTTGAACAATTGATGTCCACATATCGAAATTGGAGTTGAACTTGGACCACCAAGTCATCAATGAAATATGAACTTCCATCAGTTAATCAGCTAATCTGTCTTTGAAAAGGCACGACTAAACGATTTACATGTTAAAATGTATTTCTATTATTTGTATGAAAAAAACAATCCAGTCAGATGTGTTTCAGCATATCTCCTTGCATCTTTGGGATTTAAAGGTGAATAAAATGTCTAAAATAATTTGTGACATATTGTAATTTTTCTTTTAAAAAGCAAAAATATCTAATCATACAATTTGTGATGAGGGTCACTGTAGTTGTCCTTACTAAATTACGACTGCCCATAGAGTGCAATGCAAAATGGTTGGTTGTGTCACGTGCGGTGCTCGGGGAAAGTGAGGCGAGGCACAGAGTGCAGGTTCCTTTAGATGGTTTAATACATAAAGACACAGACTTTACCAAAAACAAAACCAAATGGCACAAGGGCCTAACTAAAAAACACTAAACAGTACATACATAAGGAAAGGGTTTTATGCAGGAAACATCCGGGTAGGGTGAGAGTTGATCTGCAAATAACACTCAAACTCAAAGAACTTAAATACCAAACACACTCAGACAAAAACCAATCAAAAGGCCCAATGACTTAAACTAATACACAGAACAGGTGACACAGTGACACACGACACAAACATCCACTTATTTCAAAATAAACGACCCATAACCAAATACCCAGCCCTAACAGGTTGAGGTCACTACTGGGTCTTACTGGTTAATCACAGAGGAAAGCAGTATTATTTATTACCGCAGCAATACAAGTCACATCAAAGTAATAAGACACAGTACATATACATACATAAAGACATAGACATAGACATGTGCTTTAGTACGAATAATTGAGTATAGGTAAGTTATGCTCTGTCCAGAAATCTGTTCTTTCATAGCAACTGTAATGAAATAGGACAAGCTTGCAAAATATTCCATTCCCCCAAATGACAATTTAGTTAAGTTAGTAAGGCGACCAGTTGTTATTTCCAGCCTGCCTAGTTTTGGTTAAGTACAATAACATACTCCAGTCCAACCTTAGTTTATAAGGTTGATTGAGATTTTTAGTAAACTTGTGATATTGGTCAAACCTTTCAACAAAGAAAAGTATGTATTTGTGGGCAGAGCATGGATGCTATTAAAAGGAAATAAATACATACGTAAATAAATACATAAATAAATAAATAAATAAATAAATAAATAAATAAATAAATACAAGGCAGAAATGGTTGCCTATGCTTTATGTTGTCCAGTGATGTAAATTTTTTTGCCCTAGGAACATGTTGAAGGGCACATGGGACATAAAGTCTGATGGCGACTGGTTGCAAGGATTTCCTGTACTGTACTTGTTCTGAGTAAAATAAACCTCTCCTTTCCATAACAGCCCACACCTTTCTCTCCTTCTCACTCTCCTTTTTCTCTGTCTTTGCATCTCCAACTCATAAATCCATTAGATGATGCTTTCTTCCGCAGCGAGGGAGAAAGAGAGGGAGTCCATGGCGTCCTATCCCCTGATCAATCATGGCTGGGTGAGTGTAATCTCCCTGAGGCAGGCCAGGAGGAGTGATCAGTGACAGCGGAGACGCACGGCGACACAAACCGCCTTTCTAGGAGGATGGGGGGGCGGGGTAATCAGAGAGAGATTGAGAGAGGGGTGAAAATTGCCATGCAGATTTAGAGCCCATAAAGACAGGACTGGGCTGCTTTCCCTTTACCCCCCTAGCCCCCACCCTTTTCTTCCCCCTCTTTATTCTCCCCCACCCACTCTAGCTCTCTCTGGACTGCTAATTGGAGGCAGGTAGCTGCAGACGAGGGCCCAGGTTGCGCTAACCTTGGTGGCAGCGTGGCTGCTCGCCTGCATGCGGCTGGCTATTCATCACGCCACCGGGGCGGAGGGGGGGATATGCAGCGCTGGGAAATGAGCGGGCCAAGACAGCCTCCCGAAAGAGGAACAAATCACCCCCCCCCCCCCATCCGCTCGCCCCTCTCCATCCAGAGGAGTACACTGACTGAGCTAGGCTATACCAGCACGGCTGTGATCAGCCCTAGAGGCCTGTACACAGCCCTTCACCCTCGAGGTATACGTAGTTCCTGCAGTAGCAGTTCATGGCCCCCACAATGCATCTCTGCTCCTTTGCATGTTTGCTTCATTCATATTCTGATCAATCTGTTCCTGTTCTTTCATACCAGCTCTTAAAAGGTTGGACAAGCTTTATAGAACACAAAATCTGATTGAACCAAATGAGAAACCAATGTTTTTGTCAATGTACAGAAATTTAGAGATTTACTCATTTTACATTATGTTGATTTTGAGTATAAAACCTGACAAGTGTATCAAATCATATCATAGGATAATCTAGGGCAAGGTAACATTAGCCTAGTAGTAAAGTTATTACTGTGTCCAACATGATTAGCTACAAAATGGTCCAGTTCAGTAGTGTGGAAACTTAAAACCCAAAGTTATGTAACTATTCTAAACTCATCTGGCTAAATGTGATTTTGCCAAGGTAAATTAGTAAGTGGATCAATAATAAATGTTTTACTAATAACACAATGTGTACACGGTGTATCAAATTGCAAGAGACTGATCAAGCTTGGCCCTCTTGTACTGATGTATTATGCTTTTTATTCAGCTGAGTAACTTCACACTCAGTCCATCTTGGGCTCCTCTTGTACAAATGCAATTGTTACACCCATGCAGGGTAACTGAGTTTAGTCAAAACCATTTTGTCTGCTTGAGGAATCTTCTCAGTTATCATCCTCACTTATCATTGCTATTGATTTGTTTGACTATGGAGAGCAGTCTCTCTCATGGCATTGAAACTGGAACAACAGACAGAATTTCTCTTGCTAAGGATCAACATTGATTGATGAAGTTTCAATCATGAGTTCTTGTATCAACTGACCAGAAAATAAGGATGTTCTTTGGAAGCAGCCTATGGTTATAGATCCACCCCATGCAAAGTACACTAGTTTCAGGATGGAAATGAAGTCTAAGGATAAAATGCAACACACGGGCACACTTTAGTACTCAGAGGAGAGTGCCAACCAGCACAGCATAGGGCCTCTATCCTGTCTGCATATGTGTGTGTGTGTGTGTGTGTGTGTGTGTGTGTGTGTGTGTAATTCCCCCGTGCAGCCTAGTACACCAATTTTCAGCCCAGGGCAATCACTCACTCACCACACATCTACATACAGGCTGATGAGCTCCTCTGTGGGCTCAGTCACATGACCACTGTGGTCACATGACCTTCCTTCTGCAAGCTCACTGATCTAAAGGAGCAGTTGAAAGTATGAGATATTTATTTGATTTATATGTCATATGTATTAATTTAATTAATAAACAAATGAGTGAGCTCTGCAGGTCATGAAACAAAACTACATTTAGTATTGTACGTTATATCAAGCATTTTAACAGGCTGAAATTGCTTTTTACAGTTACTGTAAAATCTAGAACTGTTTTGCCAGGTAAGTATTGACATTTATATATTTATATGTTATATTAAGAATTTTAAACCCTTTACACACACACACACACACACACACACACACACACGTATGTATACATATATTGCTTTTTACAGCTACTGTGGAAAAAGGGGTAATTGGCAAACATGTATTGCCAAAACATTTATACATTAATTTCTGTTTTTTTCTTGATGTTTTTCCCTTCACTGGCTTTTACCGCAAGGCTCTTGGGAAAAGTGCTGCTTTGATTAAACTGACGGTAAAAAAGGAATTTCCTTACCAATGCACAAGATTTGCCATAACCCTTCCAATCTTTCTCTCTCTCTCTCTCTCTCTCTCTCTCACACACACACACACACACACACACACACACTCCCAGTGCTGATGTCAGCAGATGTTGGTGCTGGCTACATGCTAAATGAAAGCCAGTGCTATATAGGCACACAGATAAGGCCTGGCCTATGCAGGAGCATGGTCCCCCTCCACAGGAGGGATTAAATGAATGTGGTTTCTTATGGGGCTCTCTGAGTGTTCCTCTCTGCCACTGTCAGTCCTCTCTGATGTTCCATAAATGGCACAAGGCTTTCACACAGACACTGGCTATAAAACAACAGCACAAGTGTGTAAAGACTGTGTTAACTGCAGAATACGAGCATGTAGTAAAGCATGCCCATTTCCTCACTGCTCCTCATCTCAGTGATACTCAAACACCAAGCAGTAAACAAGGGCAATATCAGCCATGGTGTGTCTTAAAATGAGACACGGACATTTAAAAGACCTTCTATAAAATACAGTACATTTTTATTACATAGTCATGATGGTTATCATTCTTCCTCCTAGAATACCCAATTATGAGGTGATCAGCTTGTTATTTTAACTAACAGAGTGGTTCAACCATTGTGACTCCACAGTGACCTCTGTTAATGTAACGGCAGTAATGTAGAAAAAAAAAAAACGGCTTACTGAATGGAATGTCAAATTCATATTACATTACCAACTTATTGGTTCAAGTTCAATTCAAACACAAGTGAAATAACATTTCAGCAAATAATGGAAGTTTATTAGAGATTAGTTACCCTGCTTTTTCTGTTTGTCTCTGATCTCAGCTCCCTAGGGCTAAATGAACACTTTAGAATGAGCTCTGCTTCACATGAATATCGCTTTCATTCGCAAGTCAAAACTAGAGCCAAACATTTTTGGGATGTTTGTTTTTTTGGTTTTATGTTTAATAGCTCTAGTTTTGCTTTCAAATGAAATTAGCTCTCCTGAATTTATGATAAATTATTTATGATGATTTATGATTTATGATTAAATATTTTCTCTAAAACAATGACAAATTATATTTATAACTTTATAACGACATAGCTCTGAAAACCTTGGGAGTTTTAGAATTCTGTCAGGACTAGAGGACGAAATACGGTATACTAATTATTTACACACCGCTGTCATTTGAATTTTTATGCTGTCCCAATTAATACAGTACAATACAGTCAAGGGCTTGAACAATTTTACAAGAGTGCAAAAATGCACTTCAGCTGCATTTTGGTCTTTTGGTGTGTTTATTGAAGTTCATCTTTAAGATCAAAACTGCATTCACATTTACATTAAAAATTTGAGTATTTTGGCATTAGAATTAGGTTTCATTAAGGGCTTTACAAGTGTAACTAAATTTCCCCTATCACTTACACCCCTCTGATTTTAAAGCCCTCCAATTGTGTTAAGGTGAATGTGTTACTGTTGCTGTGCCAAGGACTACTGAATGCAGTTCGTCTTCTGACTGGTAAATCAAATCTTTGTAATTTTACAGCAGTATGCTACAGTTAAACACCCCACCCTCTTTTAATTCATATTATTGACCTATTGTGGTCACTCTAATAAAAATTGACCATAAGCAGCCTTCCATCTCAAATAACTTTTGAAAAAATCAGATTCTCTTACACTGAATGTGAGCATCACCACTAGTTGTAAAATGTGTTTTTAAGCTTACAAAAGTAGCTGTATCAATAATATCAATACCCAGAAGGCCATATTTCCAACGCTGTATAATCAGAGCTTTAAGGAATGTGCGTTGCACAGAGTTCACTCAGCACTGTGCATTAAGCAGAGGGAGTATAAACATCCATATTTTGTTCCATTTTTTTTGCCTTATTGATCTGACCTTGACATGCCCAGCGTTCAAAAGTGTCCATCAAACATGGAGTGATACATTTGTGTTCACACTCATATGTAATCGATCTGGCTGGGTAGGGATGTGCTCCACACAAAACCAAGCAGGAGAGTTTGTTCAGATTCTGACTTCAGATTTTTTTTTTGAGGATCAAAAATATAACAAAAACACCATTTATGATACTGATATTTTTATGGTAGGTCTTGCACTTGTCATAGTGTAATTCATGCCATTGTTTCAGGTTAAAGATATTAACAACAACAACAACAACAACAACAACAATAATAATAATAATAATATTTATAATAATAATAATAATAATAATAATAATAATAATAATAATAATAATCCCATTAATCTGAATCTCTCTGATCCATATAAAACTACCATATACTATTTATGCTACTACACTCTTTTAACTATCGGCTTTTAGATGATTCGCATCAGTTACTTTGACAGCAGGCACACTTCAGTGCTGTTAGCTCATCTGACCTCAGGATCTCTCGCTGGTCATCTGGTCTGAGAAGGTCTCAGGAGAGTGGTCAGAGAGAAAGAGTGAGAGAGAGAGAGAGAGAGAGAGAGAGAGAGAGAGAGAGAGAGAGAGAGAGAGAGAGACAGACAGACTTTAGCACCAAAGCCTGTTCTCGCTGTTCCTCACAGGATGCGTGGTGCAGAGAGGCCG
>JBBIGA010000007.1:16300849-16314514 GCA_037576975.1 Alestes dentex | reverse complement strand
TCTCTCTCTCTCTCTCTCTCTCTCTCTTTCTCTCTCTCTCTCTCTCTCTCTCTCTCTCTCTCTCTCTCTCTCTCGCTTTCTCGCTTTCTCGCTTTCTCTCTTTCTCTCTCTCTGTCTTAAGACCTGCTCGTTCAAAACGACAGTGGCTCTTTATTTATGTGCAAATTTGCTCTCGGGCCCTACGAGGGTGCTGCGCATGCTGAATCTCTCCTTTCGGGGCTTTAGCAGATTATCCCTCCACTCCCTTTGGTCCCGATCGCCCTAAGCCCAGCTGCCCTGACCTTTTGTCATTGAGACTTTCTCTTTCCTCCTTGGTGTCTCTCTCTCTCTCGCTTCCCCCTCTGTCCCAGACACCAGAGCCAGCCCACTCCTCCTGCTCACTCGTTTCTCAAAGGACTATTATATCACTCACTTTGTGAACAAAGAACCCCAGAGACACAGAGAGAGAGAGGGAGAGAAAAAAGGGGGAGAGAGAAGGAGAGAGAGAGAGAGAGAGAGAGAGAGAGAGAGAGAGAGAGACTCCTAATCAATAACAGTGGCCCACATGGAGCTCTGAAGGCAAATCAATACTTTTTTCTTTAACCCCCCTTGTTTTCTGACCATCCATTTTTGCTGCTGACTCTGACAAAATGCTGGGGTTCAACTGCGGAGGGGTTGCTCTGATCGCCTCTCCCAAGAGGTGAGAGATAGAAGGAGAGAAAGAGAGAAGGAGAGGGAGAGTACACTACACAAAGACAAAAGGGAGAGCAAGTAGCAAAACAGTTGTAATTGTCAATATTAAACAGACCCACATCCGCCATCTCCGTCTCAAACTTCAACACCGCCACCACATTTATCTCCCCTCCCACTGCTCTTGCCCCCCCCCCCACCCCCCAGCAGGTCAAGCACTGTATGGCTATTGAGTCTGTATAGCTGCTCTTGGACACACACACAGGGATTTGGAAAGCTCTGCTACTAAGCCAGCTCATCGTATTCACCTCCATCTCTTGTTTCCTCATGGCTCCTGTCATCCACTGCTCCTGTCTCCTTCTGTTTTTCTCTGCTCTCCCACTGTCCCCCACACCGTAGTCAGACGCTGATCAGGACATCAGTGTAGCTGCAGTCCAATTGATTCTGAGCACCTCTCAAAAATGTTTGTTCTTAGCAACTGTTGTGAAGTGTTGTTAATATGACCAAATGAGAATTGTGAATTTTTGTCAAAATATGTAAAACTGGACCACTATCATGTTTGATTAGCCATTATATAATTTTGGGTTTCCAGTTTATTGAAACTGAGCTTGATTTTGCTTGATTACATGACAGACAAACAACACCTGATCTATCAAAAGTTTAACCTGACACATGCAAACAAAATAATTATTTGAGGTTAATAAAATGTGTTGTTTAATTTTGAATGTTGTGTGCTATGGTTCATCATTACCATGAACCACAATACCATGTTTTTGTTCAGTAAACTTGTTCTACCCAGCAACAGTTGCTAGAAAGAACATTTATGGTGGAGCATGGATAGGCCAATTACATGAAAAAAAGGAGCAAAAATGCTGAGCAGTCTGTTACTTAAACTGTCCATGTCTGAAAGATTGAATTTAATGCATGGAAGTATGAACTGGTACTTTGTTTCTGTGTATTGTTCCATTGTTCCAAAAGCACAGAGAAACACGCAGTCAACATACAAACAGGCAGTGACCTGGATTCCTTTTTTTTCTTTGGCTGTGTGCTGCTCCAGCTGACGGAGCACCCCCCCTTACCCCTCCTATAAATGAGAGAGACACGCAGGCCTCTTCTTTCCCACCCTCCTTCCTCTTTCTCTTTTATTATTTTGCCTCTCTCTCAAGCTCTCTCACTCACCTCATCCAAATCAAGCTTTGGTTGTTACTATGTTATAAGCATATTCAAATCTGTTTATTATACATCAGTTCATTGAAACATCAGTTAATAGGTCAATATATGTAATCGGTATATATATATATAACGTGTACATACATATATGTACACAGATAACCATACACAATTTTGTATAAAGTTTTTGATCACTTGTATACAGTATTTAACCATGTACACTTGAAAAAGTAAAACATTAAACTTATTTAATACAACTTTGTACAGTATTTCTACAGGATTAATATTTGTCACACCAACATTGTTTTGATGTAATATAATGTAATGATAAGTTAGGGTGCCACTTTTTCAGTTTGTTTGTCACACTTCTGCCCTGCTAGAGCTGCCCCAGTCAGCTGTAAGTGTTATTAATGTAAAGTTGGAAACAAAAGCAGCTCAGCTATGAAATGGCAGGCTGGTAAAGTAAGCTCACATATTGAGACAGCCTATTGTGAAGTGTGTAATGTACTTTGCACTGTTCTCAAAAGTGCACCATTTGTTCTCAGGTGTGACAGCTGATGATGGGATGATGGACACACAAATAAAAAAGCAATATGTAATGAGTAGTGAGTAACCTAGGCATCACTTAATTTATTTTAAATAGCAAAAATAAAAACAAAAATCCAATGTAAACTGAATTTTCAAAAAATTATTATTATTCAATTAATTATTCATATTCAAGAAACTACAGGGCATAGACGGTCAAAATGTTATTTTTTGCCATTTTTTTTTATCAAATAGACGTCATTAAGAATGAGGCTGCTGTTGCTGATGCTATATTAGCCTCCTAGAATGTGTCTGCCAGCCAAAGAACAGTTTGCCTCAGCTGTTTGCCTAACACTCTTTTCAGCACTTTCAGATTCTCAGTTTCAGAGAGTTCCTCAAATTCTCCCCTCACACTCTTTCAGAAATCTCACCCACATTAAACCAGCCCTAGACGGTCTCCACCAATACACACAGACACAATGGCAGATATAGTCACTTTATGACCTCTCTCTTTCACTGCTACAGTACCTGTGTCTTTTTCACACTATTCAGTTTGGCTGTCTTCACGCTGTTTAGTTTACGTGGTCTCGGCCTGTCAGCGCCTGGATAGAGGAGCACTGTTTCTACTCGTTTAGCGCTTCCAGACCACGAGTGGCTTGTTTGTTTGTGATGATTGTATACTGTAAGTGGTAATTAGCTTTTGCTTCCAGCTTCCTTTGTTAATTTGTTGAGCTCGCTGCCTCCCTGTCTTCATCAGTTGTCTAACATGGTCTTCGGGTGTAAATACAAGCCAGCAAAATGGCAATTAACCTTGCAAATAAGTGTAAAGGATTGACCAAGCGACAGAATACTGACAAGGCCTCTCTCAGCATGGTTAGTACAGGGGGAACAGAAGCGCAGAAGCGGAGGAGGGGGGATTTAAAAAAAGGGAGGGGGGGGGGGGTAAGCAAACAAATCCCACCGGTCTGTGTTTGTTGTGTCTGAGGCAGACCTATTGTTTTGCTGCCTATTAAACTTTGACCTTTAAACACGAGAGAGGGAAAAGGAGGTTCAGATGGAGATGCAGGCCTGGAACAGTGGCTGGCGGGTCTAGACGGAGATAGGAGAAGCCAGTTACTTCATGAAGGTAAGGAGGATTAACCAAAACAGAGATAGGAGAAGAGTGCATCAGCGCTTCTAGCAGGATCATGTATTTGTCCCAGCTATCCTTCTGCTCTAAATCACATACTCTTACAGATATATACACTTTCACACACACACATACGCATAGACACTTTCATATTAGCTAACTGCTTGAGGTCGCAGTTAATGTTGGTGATAACAAAAACATGGTGTGATTTAATGTTATTTATTTCTCAAAGAAACTGAGAAAATCGATCAAAAGTGTGGATTCTACACTTTCACCTGATGCCCCATTTGTTTGAATGTTCATATGTATTTATTATCATATAAAGCTAATGGATGGACACTATTCATGTGTGTACAGTTTGTTTGCAAAAAAGGCAAGCCATGCTTTATATTCTTGTCAGATTTTTATGGTTGCATATTATGGAAACATGCAGAAAATGTCTGTGTGGACTCAAAGCTGTTGATACAACTGCAAATCAAATTGGGAAAAAATGCCATTAAATTTAATTATGTAATGAATTTTGAACAAAATTAGTACTAAATCTTGACTTCTACAGGCTACCTAAAAGGTTTGTTATTCAGTAACTGTTATGATTCACTTGTCTAAAACTAATATTTAAATCATATAGTTATGAAAGTGAGGATTTGAAGTGAGAACCCACACACCGGCCACTGTTGTTTTAACAACAGTCTTATTATTAAAGTTTTATTAATGTTTCATTAATTAGCAAATATAGGTAATAATTGGTGGGACTGCTGTCCCCCATGCATTCCTTATATTTATTAGAGTATTATTTATTGCTTAAACAGTCAAGTAAAGTCCAAATCTTCCCATCGTCCCTCTGTGTAGTCCTTGGCTGCCTGAGTGTACTGCTGACTGGTACTGACATGGTGAAGGGTGACACGAGATGTGTCCTGAGATCAGCAGCTTTACAATCAAAAATCACATCTGTGGGAAATGATGCTGTAAGTGAGAACCTCTCAAAGCTATGTGATGGCCAGATAGAGATCCATCTGTTCTGTCAGCCTGAGCTGGGCTTTAGTGAGAAGTGTGGCTTGTTGCTGAGGAAGAGGATGAAGGCAGGATTTAGATAGTCACTGCTGGTGCTGCTTGTGCTGGGGAGGGTGGATACCTGCAGGCCAGAGGATCAGATACAGCTGTCAGCCACCAAAGAGAGACAAAGAGAAAATCCCAATGTTGCTGTATATCAGCCTGCAGATTGACAGACAGGGAGACATGCAGAGAGAGAGCGAAAGAGAGAGAGAGAGAGAGAGAGAGAGAGAGAGAGAGAGAGAGAGAGAGAGAGAGAGTGGGATTGTGGGAGCACTTAGAGCATGGAACGGAACTAGCTGTCGGGCTGGAATGGGGGGGCCTCTGAGGTATCAGAAAATAACGTCAGAGAGAAGACGAGGAGTGATGTGCAGGTGTCAAGGCAGCAGAAAGCAAGTGAGTTTGGAGATCTTTTTTGTGTGGAGTGAAAGAGGAAGAGAACTTAGAGTATTGAGGAGAGAGCTAGGTTGAGAAAACGCATATGGATGAATTTGCCTGGTCAGTAGAGCTTTAAGGATGAAAGGATACAGGCCAAAGTAGTCAAGATGTAGAGGATGGAGAAGAGAGAGAGAGAGAGAGAGAGAGAGAGATAGACTGAGAGAAAGAGCGAGAGAGAGAGAGAGTAGCATTAGTGAAAGGAAAAAAGAATGGAAAGCGGAGAAAAGTGTACTATTATTCCTCATGGGTGCATGAAGGATATGATAAATGGACGTTGAAGATAGGCAGCAAGGGTAGACATAGTACTGAAGTTACTTGAGTAATTATTTAACACGCTGTCTTTACACGTTATAAAATTTTCACTTTACTGTTAGTTAGTTATGCTTATTGATTAAGTTACCTTGAATGTTTTTTATGTATATGTATTTGCTGGTTTACTTAACCATTAAAGTGAAAACGTGTACATAAGTACTGTTTGTTACTTGCCACCACAGAAGGCGCTCATATAGGTAAGGTGTGGACCCAGGAAAGATAGTGAGTTGAGATCTTTGGCTGAGGGGGCCAGAGGTGTCTGTGTTTGTTGGGGTCCAGTCAGTGGAAGCTGGAGGAACAGGGTTAAATTAGGCAGAAAGAAGGGTAGCCAGACCCTGTCAGCATGCTGCCCGCTGTTCTAGTCCACCCCTAGACTGGACATGGCACAACCTCACTGCCCCTGGAGCCTACTGTCAGCCCTCATGACCACACACACAAACACACACACACAAATACACACACACACACACACACACACGGATGCATAGACGCAGTAAGGAATAACTGGGAGGGCTATGCTTTTAACCATAATGCAACCCTGCATTTTATGATCCCCAGTCTTTCCCTTCCTGTCTTGCTTCCTCTTGTAGAGTTACAGTAATACAGTACGCTGATCAGTCTTTTCACATCATTGATTCAGAGAAGTGCCAGTGAGCAACACGGACAGGCCTACAAATGGTGACAGATCTAAATGATAGGAAAAGCAAACATTTGTGCCCATATTTATTGAGCATCGAAAGGATTAAGTCCCTGCAGTCAAGATAGTCATTTTGATGTGAATATGAGGCAAAAGTGAATTGAGTCATTTTGATGTGAATATGAGGCAAAAGTGAATCATAGATTATCACTCATCTAGTTCACTGGTTTCCAACCCTGGCCCATCCCTCAAATGCTCCTGTCCCACATATTTAGGAGTTTTACCTGCTCCTCAAATGCTCCTGTCCCACATATTTAAGAGTTTTACCTTCTCCCAGCACAACTGGCCCAGAGAGGAAAACATTAAAATGTGCAGAGCAATAGATCTCCAGGATCTGGATAAGGGAAACAGTGACCAAAAGTGGCAAATCCATGCTGAGTTTAGGTAGACCTGAGCTCAGGTATGATCTGGGACCAATAAAAGTTGTGATCAGACTCTATCAAAGTTCAGACTGAAGCAATGTTTAATTGGCCGTCAGTAAGAGGTGCAGCAGAGGAACATTTCAGCGGTGGGGGGGCCTGAGCAATTTAACATTAGCATTCCACTTAGCATATTCTGTGACACTTCAGGGGTTACAAATCGCATTAATAAATGCTTAATTACTTTAAAAGAAATTCTTCGGGCATTAATCGAATATTAATTACTGCTTATCGTTGTCTTTTAGTCATGCTTAATTGCATGTTTTTTCCCCCTCATTTAAACTTTTCTCTTTTTTTCCCTCATCTTGGGGCGAAGGCTTGGGTAGCAGACAATAAAGCTAGCTAACATTGTGAGTCGCTTTTTCATCATTTTAATTTTAGCCAGCTGTATTTATCATGTTTGCCCTAAACAAAGCGCAATTTCCATAAGACAATGAATCAGACTGTGAAACACGAATTCTCTGAAGAAGGGAGTGGGTGGTAAAAAGATAACACAATGGGAGAGGCGTTTCAGAAGTTTAAAGTTTTTAACTTGCTACACCAAGGTGGCAAAGCTAACCCGCAGCTCTTACTTAAACTGTGGCCGAGGGGAGCGCGTGACTCGCTGGTCTCTAGCGGCAACTGTCTCCAGGGTGACTGTTAGAGGTGTGCGCTGTGGCATTCAGCCCTGTAGCAACAATGGCCAGAGTCCGCTCAAAGCTCAACTCAACTCTCTGCTCCGCATGTATGGGCCATAATTTAAGCTGATTGGTTGTGCTTGCTGGAGGGCATTATTCTGCCCTGTCCACTGCTGTAAATCACTCTGACTTTGGAGGAATGAACAGTGAAATGAAGTAAGAGTTTCTGGCTCATTTAGGGAAGCGGACCAAATCTGTTGAATGGAGGTATTCACGCTCAACACAGCCAGCCCAGTTTAGAAGCATCCTTCAACATACATCTCTATCGCTCTCTCCCGCCTTCTCTCTCTCTCTCTCTCTCTCTCCTTCTCTTTCTCTCTCCCTCTCTCTGTCTCTCTCTCTCTCTAGTTCCCTCTGTCTAACACCCTCTTTCACACACACACACACACACACACACACACACACACACACACACACAGTCAGATGTACATATGGGCCTGCAATGGTCACTCATCCATGCATGCCGCTAATGTTTTGTAGTTGTGACACAAAGTGCTATGGGCTAAAGAGGGGCGGGCGAGGGGTTTGCTTTGTCCGATTTTGTCTCTCTCACTGACCCGTGTACCCTGCAGGCAGCGGGTAGTATAGCCACAATCTGTCGACATATTCAAGCTTCCTCGAACCAACCACACCATCCACTTTATTTTAATCTAATCCAGTGATCATTAATTGAGCCAAGAAAGAGTACCGTATTGTGCAATGGTTTTTAGGCTTTGAAAGTTTAGAAAGACTAGAGTGGCTAGACGGCCATGCCAGCTGGTCAGTACTGATCCACATAAATGTGCTGTCAGGGGTCAGTCAGTTGCCTGGTATACTCTTGTCAGCTAAAGATAGATATATAGATACATACATACATACATACATACATAGAAAGAAAGAAATCTGTGAAAGAAAGCCTAAGCTGTGAAAGAAGGCCTAAGCTACCACAAACAGAAGAAAAGACATATAAACCTTGATAAAATGAAAGAACATGAATAATCAGGCATGAGGTCAGTACATTTCTCCAGAGCCTCAGGACACAGCCTTTGTGTATAGTAGACCAGTAAGACTCTTGTGAGAGAGAGTGTGTGAGAGAGCTGAGTGTGAGATCGAGTGAGTGTGTGTGGTTTCCAACTAAATCAGGGTAAATTACACAGAACTCAAATGAGTGATAATCTACACATCTGTCCTTTGGGGTTATTGTGGCTGGTAAAGAGACGAGAGTAAGTGAACGAGAGAGAGAGGGAGAGAGAACGAGAGAGAGAGAGAGAGAGAGAGAGAGAGAGAGAGAGAGAACGAGAAAGAGAGAGGAAGATTGTGAACGGCTCACCAGCCAGCGATTATCCCCTAATTAACACTGATATCTCCCCCATGGACAATGTCCCATCTCATCAGTGGGCTGGCACGTCTTAATGTTAGGCCCTAACTGCCTCTTTCACATATGTCAGTCCTCGTTAAGGGACCCCACTATGTGATAATGCCCTCTCGCTTAATGGCTTGTAAAAGATGGTTAACACTCACAATTTGGCTTCTCTGCATTCCTCTTTCCTGTAAAGGAGCGGAGAGGGGATGATGGAGGACGCCACGGGGGAACATGATTACATGAATACATGTGGATACAGCAGAAGATTTCACCACGAGCAATCACCGGGCCCTTCACTGTAGGAAGGGTCAGCTATCAGCACTGCAGATGCCACCTGTAACACTCACATCTACATCTGCTTCAGCCATTTTTTTCCTTGCATGATTTACAAGGCACAGCATTTGAAGATTATTCCATAAATTAGTGGGCATTAGTTTTAAGTACATTTTCATTCTTTTGCATTGATTTGTCTGTTTCCTTGATCTTTCATTAAAAGTGGACATTGATAGAGCACATTAGTGCCTCTTAAATACAGTCTGCTCCTACAGTCAATAACACTCTCAGGCACATTCATACGCACACACACATACATATCCAAAGTACAATGACTGTACCCATTTCTGTTTGATGAACAAGTGCTTGAGTGGTGAGAATTTTAAATGCGGCTCCTTAAGTTCATTCTTGCATTAATCCCTGTCTCTAAAAGCTCAGGAAAACCTCCCTCTTTTAATCAGACGGAACACAGTGTGGCAGGGGGAGAGAACAAATGCTAGTCGTGAAGCCTGCTAAAAGACATGTCAGTGCTGAGCTCCTCTCCGCCTCAGAGTCTCTACATACATCCTTATTATGACAATAAAAAAGCAGACACACACACACACACACACACACACACACACACACACACAAGCACACAAACACACACACACACACACACACACACACACACACACACACACACACACCAGCTTTTCAAATCAATAAACATTGTATCCCCTTCAGCTTGTTCTGGATTTGTTTTTTCTTATCAATAGCTGGAGCAAAATGAAGGGCTGCAAATGCTGCTCTTTGAATTGGAATCCTACCTCCAGGCTCAAGTGACTGTAACTTCTTATCAAGTCTATTGTCGCCTGAGAGTGAGGGTCCGACGGGAAATTGATATGAAGCAATGAGGAAATGAGTGAGATTTTCACGTCTCAAGACTATGAATAGGAGTGCTTGTCTATAGGGGCAATGCATTACTTACATGCAGACTGTACCAAGAAGCTCAACATTCCTCCTACCTTACAGGGCCTCTATGTACTATATATGCAGTTACACACAATAGCTCCCTTGCTGATGCACAATCTTCCAGTATTCATCTACTGTATTCATCACTGGTCAGTTTGGGACAACAGAATTGCTCCTGACCATTATATTATTTGGGTGGTGAACCATTCTCAGCCCAGATGGTAGTTATAAAACAACACGTCCTGTATGTAAACCTTTTGTGACAACTGATATAAACCTACATAAACGTTTATAAACATTTATCAGGTTTATTTCAGCAAGCATCAGTGGTCAACATGTTCCAAGGTGAAACAACCTCAAAAGCAGTCCACTAAAAAAGACATTAGGAATGTTTATTCACGTTAATTTCAGTTGTCTTGCCAGGTTTACATGTATGTTACAAAGCCTTATGAATTCTGGCTTTCAGTAAAGTCACCATATTTTCTGAACTCAATCAAATTACCCATTTGTCACAAGATGACTGGGTAACACTATTTAGGGCATGGACATATTTTGTATTACTCCTGTTCCAAGTGACAGCCTATCATTTAGTTTAGATTAAGAGCACGTCAAGTTTGAAGGATGACCATCACTTGGTGGTTTTTGAAGAATGCATTGAGTTTTTCAGGCAACACAGTTTGACTACAGGACATGAGAGCAAAAGCAAACTCACTATGGGATAGAAGATAGAATAGACAGTTCTAGCTCTACAGCTCAACAGGCCAGCATCATTCTGGTAATGGTTTCGGGAGTGCAACACAAAGCTGTGGAAAGCACTCTGAAATGTGTAATATTAGAAAAACATTATGCCACCTGAGCCATGTTCCCCATGCAATTTGTGTATTTTAACCCCTATTGGCATCACTGGTAACACTACATAACGAGTGCTTAAGTACCTTGAGTACCTTTAAAATCACTCTATAAATAAAATTTATTATTATTTATTATTATTTTAAGCACTACATAATGTTTATATTTCTATTTGAATATTTGTAAACAGCTTTTGTCAGTATTCGTGACATAAACTGAAGTAAGCTGACATTGTATTGATATCAGGGGCTTAAAATGACATACACTGGTTTCATTTATAACACTGTTATGAAGTATTATTCATGTTTTTGTGAAATCACCATATTTCCTTATGGCAGCTTACCAATTTTTGTCTATGTTCTCTTACATTTAAGAATTGTTATTATCAGTATTGTTAATTTATGCTTTTGTTATGACTGGTATTGTTAATTGGCTAAATTTTCCAGAACAGGAGCTACAATGAGGTGACAGGAAGAAAAAAATAGGATTTTAGCAGAGTTCAGCTCCCAGTTAATTGTCCCACAATGCATTTCTTTGTGTTTCCACCTCCTGATCTTTTAACGGACTAGCAAAAAAAGTTCAGATTGGGTTTGGATTTAAAGGGAGATGACGTGGTTCAGATTGGGTCAGAACAAAAGTCCTCAATCTGGATTTTGGCTTGGACCAAAATTTCCAGCCCATCAGCCCCAGAGTACAAACCCATGTAGCAGAACGTATTTCCAATGATATATTAAGTTGAGGGTAACTGTCTTCAGTGTGTCAGAACCTTCACCCGATAACCTCTCAGATATCGGACTCCTGCTTATTTCACCCATGCAATTCCATTACAATTCCAGATCAGGGAATTGCGCTTGTGAACACGGCTAAAATTCTTCCAGCTGAGGGAAGAGGCTCAGCAGCCATGACATCTTTCTTTTGTGTAAGCGGATTGAAAGACATAGTCACTGACTTTATCCCTCAGAGACTCCCCTCAGAGGCCGGAGCGGCTTCATATCCGAAACTCCAGCAAGGAAGATGATAGCACAGAGGAAATGAAAGCATTAAGTCCGCAGTGGATGACTTTGCAAGAGCGCTGGGAGGAGATGGGCAGCCGGACCATAAAGCTAAAAGCTGCAATTCCGACGCTCTTAAAAACTTTCTGCTTGGGTCCAAAGAAAGAGTTGTGGCTATCGATCCTTTTTAAAAGCATATGATTAGTTTGGGAATAACTTCACGTTGAAGCTGTGGTTAAAAGTCCTGCTGACCAGCACACTTCCATCTCTATGAGTCATCAATGCAGGCTTACTTTAGAGTGCGCTGGTGGATTGGCTCTTTTGCTTGAGAAGGAGGAGCCTTGGGGCAGGAACAGTCAGGGCTTAACTAGTTCATGGGATGTTGACTCAATAGCAAACAACGATTGCTACCACTGCTCCGCTGAACATTTGTTTTCCTTGAAAATTACTCAGTGGCCCTGGAGTGTGTACAGAAAACACACTTACAGAATGTACAAAACTCTTTGCATTACCCTCATACCATACAATACCATTCCAGTATCACTGCTGGTCTGTGAATGGTCCACCACCCTAATGATATCTGGTCAACAGCCATGTTGTGGTCAGATACTGACCACTTATGAATAGGGTGACAAATTATGAAGCAGATGGGCTAAAGTATGTAATTGAACACATATATTGTGTAGGTATTGTGAAGATCAAGTGTCTAACGCAAATGCAACGCAAATGGAAGCATGTTAGGTGTCTCTAATAAAGTGGCCAATTAATGGATGCAGGAGGAATGTCTTTCTAATAAAGAGATCAGTGAGTGGAAGCGCAAGGTGCTTCTAATAAATTGGCCAGAAGACAGAGGCACAAAGTAGGAGTTTCCATTAAGGTGGTCAGAGATTGTATTTAGTATGGAACCTCGAAACCTGGCCGCAAAGGGCAAGCTTAGTTATTTCAGTGCTTTCTACAAATTATATATAAAGGTGTGTAAATTTAATCAGATCATCAATTTGTCACAAAATGTCTGGGTGGCACTAGGATATGGACATATTTTGTGTTCTCCTGGTCAAAGTGACCACCTGTCATTTAGCTCAGACCAAGAGCAGGTCAAGTTGGAAGGATGGCTTTCCAAGAATGCATGGAGCTTTTCAGCAGTAGATTCAGGTCACATAGTCTGACCACAAGACATAGCAGCCAAAGCAAACTATGTGGACAGGAGTAAAAACAGATAGGGTAGTTTTAGCTCTATGGCTCACCAAACCAGCTTTGTTGAAGAAAGAAAAGACCATGCCACTGAGCTCATTTGCAGCAATTAATCTCATGCTGTGTTGCTGACAAGCATTCTTTTCCACCTTTACTGCCTCCATATGGCAGCTGGTTAAATATACCCAACTCACACACCATATGAGTGGAGTCATCATGGACCCTCAACCGGTTCTTTGCACTTCCTGCCTATCTCCATCCAGCCTTCATTTTCTGCTCCATTTCGGGCTTAGGAGAACAGAGGGAAAATGAGCTACATAATTAATCACTTTATCGGGCCCTTACAATAAGGGTTGTGTCATAACCCGGGCTCTTGGCCTGCTTGCACTTTCTGACCAGCGATGAGCTGCATACAGTATTAATGCCCTGGATGCTTTATAAGGCTCTTGTTGATCAGGGTTGGGCTCATAACACGGCCTTTCAGCCTACCTGCATGAGGGGTCCCCTGAGAGGGAACTCATTAGGGTCTGACGCAGCACCTTCAACAGGAAGTAATGGGTCACATTGGAATGTGCTGTTTATATTGGGCCATAGAAGCTAACGATGTGGGGGGGCATTGTTTCAGAGCTGGACTCTGGGGGGGTGGGGCTTCCTTTAATAGGCCAAAAGCGTGGGCCACCACGTTCTTTATTAGGGGCTTTTGCAACTGCCTGATTGCTCGCAGCCTTGCACACAGCTGGAGGCTTATTTACTTATTGATGTTGCCATCATGCTCCGGGTGACTCAATGTTATTGTGTGCACTTTACCATGCAGGGAGCAGCTAAGTGAACAAGCTGGTCTGATTGGACCCTTTGGCTTCTCTGGTGATGGTTCAAAGGTGTGACACAATGCTGTGAAAAGCACTTTATTGAAAATATGCAATCTGGGGAACTTAGCAATACATTATGCCATCTGAGCCACATTCCCTATGCTATTTG
>JBBIGA010000007.1:16248286-16266130 GCA_037576975.1 Alestes dentex | reverse complement strand
ACACACACACACACACACACACAAACACACACACACACACACACACACACACACACACACACACACATACACACACAAACACATATCCTATTTCATTGCACAGGGAGAAATAGCCAGAAGGTACTCAAACACGAAAATAATTACAACATTTGCATCATGTGCTTAGGTAGCTGCTTCTTCACACAGCACTGTTAGCATTAGGCAAATTCTTCAAACACAGTGCAACTGAATTCCTTACACATTACCATCCTCTGATCTTCTCATGTGCACAATTTATCCGTTTCCTTGTGTTCTTTTCATAAACTATGTCCCACTATTTTTCCAGTATCTTTTAAATGGTCAGTCAGAGCATAGCATGCTCAAGTTGGTAAAAAACGGGAATCAAAATAAATGCATTAATTATGAAAGCGGTGTAAAAAGTATTAAAAGGTACAGTTTTGAGTGTCTGTTTTCAGTTATTTTTTGCACAGCATGATCATTTTTATAGAAACACACTTTACAACCTGGGTGCGTTACTCTATATTCAATAAGTACACAGTTTATCTTTACTGAGAATTCAACAATTACAGTATCTTTACTATTACAAAATAAAAAAAGAAAAAATTAGACATTGGTAGTATGTATGTAAATATTTTTCTACAACAAAATTACACATGCTTCAACAATGATCAGGTCTTTCTTATGATGCTTTGTATTCGTTTCACATGAGAAAAGATTGAAGTGGGAAATGATTTGTAAATATATTGAACATTTTGTATGACAAAATTATACATGATTTGAGCAGAGGTTATGGGCGGGCCCTCCTAATTGAATATGCTGCTTGATAAATGTAAACGGCTGTCTTGTTTTCCCTTAAACAGCAATGTGTGCGTATCAAAGTCAGAGATTTTTTCGGAGGTTGAGGATGAGGAGGGAGAGTGTGCTCTCAGGCCATTAAATATCCATGCTGATGAGGAGGCCAGAAGCCAGCACACTTGAACTGTACACACTGAAGCTGTCTGCCGCTGAGGGATAGTGCAGTGCGCGCACACACACACACACACACACACACACACACACACTTGCAGTGTACACATATTAGTATAAGAGAAAAGCACACACACACACACACACACACACACACACACACACACACACACACATACACACACAAATGCACAGACATCTCTCAAGACTACCCATACCCAGTAGCATCCACCCATACTCACATTTATTGACACTGTGTCCTCTCATACAGTTTTAGATGTAGTTTTCCTCCTGGCTGCCCCGAAAAAAAAGATGAGAATCTATTCATAGCTTGTGCAAGCTCTTATTAACATGGATCCTGGAGTGTAGGAGCAGGCCATATACTATTAATAGGATGTGTCCAAATCAGTGCTGTCGCATAAAGGCTAAACTACTAAAGCGCAGGGAGTTTAAGTGCTAACTGAACAGGCCTGGTTTATTATGCCTTGTGTGAATAATAAAATAGCTCTCACTCGCCCGCTCGCTCAGCGCCACTCTCCATACATGGCTGAACTTGGCAGGGCACTTTGTTTGAACAGTGAGTAGATTGCCTTGTATCGTGAATATTTAACTTTCTCTGGCAGACCGGAGCTAACGTCGTTATGGCGAGATTAAACGGCAGGGTGATTACCTGAGGATGAGTGCTCTCTCTCTCTCTCTCTTTCTCTCTCTCTCTTTCTGTCAAAGAGGTGACTCCTGGGAACAGGGTCTTTATGTAACATTGAAACTACTCAGGCAGAAAAGCTGGCCTGCTCTTGAGTCCTATTAACTGCTTTCCATTGTTGTCGTTTATTTTGGCCTCTTTACTTGACAGCAACTTTTATTATGTGACGGCACTCACCAGGCTTTTGAGCTTCATCTAATTATGCCTCTCTGCATTTCAGGTCACAAACATCATGTTAGCACTAGCAGAACAGGTCCTAGCACAATTCAAGATTTTCATTTTATGTCTTTATTCTCCAACTCAGGCCTGGCACCTAGGAGGGTCAAGGATTTGTCATTAGGGAGACCAGTATCTCAAGGATGTTGAAATGCTTTTGTCCTGCAAGGCAACCTACCTTAAAATAAACTCCCTGAAATGACATGGAATCCATACCTTTGTGAGCTGTTTAGACCATGTGATATTTTTTCACAATCAGATGGCTAGCTATGTTCTTACTTTGATTGATTTCATATAACATTCCAAGAAGCATCTCCTCCATCACCCCTAATGAACAGCAGCAAAAGGAAAGCTGACTTTGTCACGTAAGAATTTTAGCTTCACTTTGATCCATTAGTTAAATAAGTCAACATTGTTGCTATGGTTTTTATGTACTTTGCTCCACTCCTAAATTATTAGATATTTAAAATATATTGAGAACAGCTGTGAATGCCTTAAGATTTGTCAGACAAATCCACATAAACATATACCAAAATATAGAACAGAAATTAAAATCTGATTGGCTCAGCTGTGTTCAAAGCCACTGTAAAATAATCAATATATTCACACCTGTGACCACCTCACAACAACTGAATTCTGTATAACTGCATGAAGTCACTTAGAACCACTGCGCTGTGAGTGGAACAGCCACCGACTGTTATGCTGTTCACATGGACTACCAAGTGAATAAGCAAATGAAGTAAAAGCCTGTTTTTGGTTAAAATGAGAGGCTGGCAACTTACTGTCTTAGCTAGAACTACCCTTATCACACTAACAGAATTACAAGATAGCTTACAGTCAAAACAGCTTGTCAATTAATATCGTAGGCTTTGAATGACAGCACTTACTGTTTCACTGAGAGACAGCAAGGTTATGAAGTAAAAATGTGTGTTTTATCATTTTCGTTGTCCATCCACTAACGGCTCCAGCCTACCTCATATGGCTTACCTCATACCTCATGTGTGTGTATGTGTGTGTGTGTGTGTGTGTGGTCTGACTGAGTTCAGTCAGTGCTGACAGGTACAGTAGCCATGTCGCTTGGTCCAGACAATGGCAGCTTGGTTTTAATCTTATAATGGTAATAGAAGCAGTGCTCCCTAAAGCAGATCAGGAGCTATTGACCAGCAGGGGCATGCATTATTCAGAGGTCACATTTTTCATCATATTTACCCTATTCCCCCACTGCCATCACTATCAAGTGAGGGTCTAAGGGACACCCGCAGTCTTTTCTGTTTACACACACACTTTTTTAAGCTCTATCCTTGTACGCGTGCGTGTGGTTATGGCGTGTGGTTATGTGTGTGTGTGTGTGTGTGTGTGTGTGTGTGTGTTTGTGTGTGTGTCCGTGCGTGCGTGCATGCATGCATGCATGCATGTGTGCTTGTGTGTGTGTGTCTATTTGTGTGTGCGTGTGTGTGGTAGCCAGACCCCTTATAGTGCTAATATTTCCCATCTTAGCACACATGCTAATTATTGCCTCATCTATAATGCATAGACGGAGCTGTGTGGACGCTAATCAGGCAAGCTCCAAACAGGAAAAAGGATTCTCCATTTTTCTCCAGAACACTGAGGGGCATCTGAGGGGACTTTTTCTCTCCACTTCTTCCTCCTCAAGGTGTTTTCTTTTAGCCCTGTTTTGTTTTATTGACGCTTGATGGCAAGTCAACAAACTAACGGATGTATAAGTTTGCTGTAAACTCCGAATAGCTTGAAGTATCAATCATGCTATGCAAAATTACATAAACAAACAAAGCGTTAAGACCGCAGCATAAACACATCCGTGAGCTGAAAGGAGATAGAAGGGTGTTCATTTTACTAAGATGGATAGTGTTGGGTTGGGTTTGTGTACTCAGCCCCTGGGTCTTGGTAGCTGTTAATTGGCCTCACAGTGATGCACCCCTCCACACAGGCGGAGGGTGGGCGCTCTACCCTTTCCTCCTCTCCTCTCTTTCTTCCTCATCCCACAATGGGGTCCCTCTTGATCCCCCCTTCACCCCTATCCCTATGCTTTGAGGGAGACACCCACTGTGCCCCCTATCAATTCAGGTTTACCCTTAACCATCATGAATGCACCATAATGTTATAAATGAGAGTAAGTCAGTGATATCAAATGTAGTCTTAAGTGAATTTGTTGTAGACAGTTACTTCTACCTAGAGATGGTGATATAAGTTTACTACATATCTGAGATTTTTACCAAAATTAATCAATTTTTACCTGCTTTCTGAAATTCTTGTAAACATTATGACCACTTAAGTAAGGAATTCCACCAATGGGTCAAACGTTCTGTATAATTTAAATCTATGAATGTAAACAAAACCATTCAGAGTGGTCTGATCTGAAAATGCTTGTTATAGAAAAAAATCAGATTTCTTTACACTTGTGATAGTAGGAAACCCAGGTCAGGATGTCTACAGTAAAAATATTGATTTTTATTTGTTATCCAAAATGACCAGTGAACTTACACTTGTTGATAAAGGTAAACTGGTGGCAAACAAGAAAAATATATTTGAGTTCTATTTTATTTTTATTTGCATGCACCATGTCACCATGTCTAAATTTAAAGAAATATATTTCACACAAAAGCTTTGTCACAAAACAATTGTACGTAATATCTCAAACACCAAGCAGTGTATTCATGACCAATTTGTGAAATAATTTTTTGTTAGGTCACTTTTAAAGGTACAAATTGCTCCAGACATCGGGTTCCTGCCACCACCTCTATGAACCGGTATTTCACATTAAATCACTCAATTATGCACTGCAAATTGATGGATTTCTTCTTTGTTCTCAGATAAATTACTTAAAAAGAACCTTAGATAAAATCAGTCATGTGTGTACTGACGTAGTGGTTAATTTTCCATATTGTCCTAAGGGGAAAGTAATTACAGCCCAATAAGTGCTGGCCTACCTCAAGTGTATGATATTGTACAATAATCCCAATAATATAACAGGAAAGTACATACCACCACATTTTCATTTTATATGTATTGGTGTCTTTTGGGAAAAAAAAGCTGAATGATAATATGGTGCTTTACATTCACTAAAACCAGACAAAGATTATTTTGGATAAGAGACATAACGATAAATGCTAGGACACGTTTTCTGCGTGACAATCAATCACCTTTCCTAGTGGCCTAAAGACAGAAGTCTTGTCTATAAGAGTGTTTATTTCTCTCTTTTCCAGATGCTACTGTAAAATCAGTTTGAAATTCTGCTAGAGTGGCACGCAGCAGTGAATTTACAGCATGGGCTGGGTGTGTATGGTGCCTGAGATATGCTATTCTCCGTAGAAATGTCATCAAACACAAGCTGGGCAAAGTCCTCAACCAGCTCTGGCCTGAGGGCTCAGTACAACACCCACAACTGTGGCGCATCCCAGACACAAAGAGATGCCACTTTGCACACCTACACAGACACACACACACAGACACACACGCACAAACGCTCAAACACAAATATAAACACTCAAACCCCCCAAAAACAGATTCAGAGAGGTGCCGGCTAACATACGCACATTCTACCATGCATAAGATGTGCCAAGGCACATGGACATGCACAAATGTGTACACACACGCAGACCCACACCTTAATTGGCCCACCAAGCATCTCTTAAGAAGCCTTTGAGAGAGGATGAGAGAGAGGGAGAGAGTGGTAGAGAGGGAGGAGGGAGGTAGCTAGAGCTCAGTGTGTCTTTCTGGGGGTTAATTACAGATGCAGATGCGCAGTGCCACTTGCAACATCGCTGAATTCATTTCCAGCCTCCCTGCCCTTCCCCAATGCCCCCAGGGATTCACCAGTGTGTGTGTGTGTGTGTGTGTGTGTGTGTGTGTGTGTGAGAGAGAGAGAGAGAGAGAAAGAAAGAGAGAGAGAGAGAGAGAGAGAGAGAGAGAGGGACAGAGAGACAGAGAGAGAGGGCATGTGTGAGTGTGTGTCTCATAAGTCAGAAAAGAAATCTGCTTCATAAGTCAAAAAGAAGGAGGAAAAAGAGAAAGGATGGGTAGAGGAGCAGAAAGCAGGCCTAACCCTGAAAAGGGGGGATGCATCGAAGTAGTCCTCTTTTACTAACATGTGCACAAATGGCATGTGCAGAAACTCTGGCTTTATTTCCCTGTCACAGTGAGTTAAAGGTCTTATCTGAAAACAGGCATTCAGCTAGTATTTTAACACTGCCTTACCTAACACATCACCAGCAATGCATTCAGATGCTTTGGGGTTTTTTTTTGCCAAGGTATTTCTGCTCAACACTATAGTCTGTGAGACAAACAGAAAAAGTGTGCTTATCAACTGTAGTTACTAACAACGCAGCTACAAGAATAAGGCTTATATAAATATACATATGCATTAATTTCAGTTATTACCTAACATAATTACATGTAATTATGAGTATGAGTAAAAATTGAGATTGATACACATGTATATTTACATAAGCTGCACTAATGTAATCCAATCATTAAACACACTTCATATAAAGTGGGAACAAAAGCAAAAACTACAAGCTTTTCATCTTTGTTAGATCATGCTTTTTGCATACCCTTATAAATGTGACATCACATTTTTAAAAGAGAAAGGTAGTTTAAAAGACAAATAATTGTTACTATTTTGCCTCGGCATTGAAGGGTCAAAGTAGTCAAAAATGTGCAGGGCAGGAGAACTCCAGAACCAGGGTAGGGCACCACTGTCCTAAAGTAATCTGGGATATATGTTGTTGCTGTCATATCAAAGCTTAGCAGGCCATTTACTTTTTATTATTATTTTTTGTTTTTGATTTAATTTCTTCTGAAAACAACAGCTGCCCTTTATACTCTGTGAACATTTCATGATGAAAGGATCAATAGAAGTCGCATGCATTAAGATTAAGAATTTAATGGGGGGAATTCTTTTTCATTCTTTTTCACTCTTTCTTTCTTTAAAAATGACCATATTGAGGTTGTGGATTTTGTTATGACACTGTTATGTTGTGAACCGCTGGTTTTCAAAGCTGAATTCACTAGCACTGATTCTGCAGTTGCTTCTGTCAGCCACTTGAGGCTTAAATGCCTTGCTGCAGTGCAGTTGAGGGCAGTGTGTGAGGGTGTATGGGGTGTGGTGGTCTGCATATGTGTAGTAAGGAGTGTGTGTGTGTGTGTGTGTGTGTGTGTGTGTGTGTGTGTGTGTGTGTGTGTGTGTGTGTGTGTGTGTGTGTGTGAGTATAGTATATGTGCCACCGACCAGTCTCCCTGCAGGTCCACCTTTTTCTTACAGGCAGACTGATTCATTATCCTGCTCTAATTGAATGGAGGGAGTCTCTACTGGGATGCGTTGTTTAGACCCACACACATGCATATTTGTCCCAGCTGTTTATTTAAGCCCAGCAGAACACATGAATCATGCAAACACTCACTCCCTGCACAGGTATACCTATCCAAAAACAGCTATTGCTGTGTGTGAACTTTGTTTCTGCACACAAAGAATCAGTTCTAAGCTTTATTAAAGAATGTCTTTGTTAAATAATGAATCAAATCCATACATATCATCACTGTCATCAGAAAACCTTGTATCTCCTTCTATGTAACTTGACAGAAGAAGGAAAAATCTTTCAATGTAGGTCAGTAAAGAAAAAACTGTAATTTTTAAAATTAAGTAATTTGAACCATGTTTTATTGGTCTAATACTTATGCTATTATCAAATGAAGGAAAAGGCAGCTGGAGCTTTCAAATTATGTCAGTAGCCTAAAAAGGAGATTGTTTTAATGAGGACAGTGGCATTTTTTTTAATTATAATACATCATATTCCTTTCTAAAATTGTCAATAAATTGGATTCACTAGTTTTCACATTTCACAGTTTTTTCACATCATGTACGTATTCCATAATAATCAGTTTAAAAGAGAACAGTTAAACTTAAGACCTATAAATGATCAGGACGTTTAGGACCATGTGTCTGTTTCTGTGTAACTCTGAATAATTTTTTTATATGTATCCAGAAAAAAGTGTGCCTGAACTTATGCTACATGTGTACTGAGACTGTAGAGTGTGTTTTGCACCGAGGTTGTGGCGCCTCTGGCACTGTTCCACCGCATGCCTGAACATGCTTAATGAGCATTTCACAGCTTGGCGGACTTAATGGATGAGCCTCAGACAGAGATGGAATGGGTGATCCGCCCACACTGACCACAACCATTGGTTGCTCTCTACATACCAACCCAGTGCTCTCCTCTAGCAATGAGCTCCCTCACAGATATGGATTAAAATGAAGCAGAAGGCAGGGCCTGGAAGGAGAGAAGATGATCCAGAATTTTCTATAAAATAAAGATTAGTTTTGTTTGATCATGCATCACACAGGAGTATAGTTGTGGTGGCATGTTTGTCTAATAGCAAACCCTCACAAGTCTTTCTCATTACCAGACAAAAGCTCATGGAAGACGCTCTGGTCCAGTGCCAGATGTCGCAGGTAAATATGGGAATAGAAATGTATGGAAGATCTATCCAAAGGAGCCACACATTTAGGACAGAATAACAAAGTTTAGTTTCACTTTGTTTTTTGTCACACCCTGCTACAAAAGTGTAGTGGGTTTGATGGAGCATGAGGATTAGTTGGTGATACCATGGCCCACTAAATCACCCCCTGACACCAGGCCTGAAAACACTGTGAGTACTATTGTACAAATAGATTTTAATGGATATTGTAATATGAAGATCATTATTGCTTGGAAATGCTTGGCTCAGAGGTATAATTGACCTCCTTCACCAGACACACATGTGTTCTTTTCTAGCTACTGCTGCAAATTTAGACAAGCTTCACAGAACACTTGAAAACATTCCATTCAACTTAATAAGAAATTGTAGCAGACTGAAAATAATCTGAAATTACTTACACATGCTAAATTCAGATAGGTGCACCACAATTTACTAAGAAGGATTCTTGGAATAGTCCACTCAAACACCTACCAAAAGTCTACTGTCAAATATTTAAATTTATTTTGTAAAGAAAAAAGCAGTTTGGCATGTGTTTGTGTGTGTGTGTCTGTGTGTATGTGTGTGAGTGTGTGTGTGTGTGTGTGCTTTTTGCATGCGTTTGTGTGTGTGTGCTCTTTGCATGTGTGTGTGTGTGTGTGTGTGTGTCCAGGGTTCCTCATCAGCTCCGCTCTTCAAAGGCCTGGAGTGCTGCCCCCACCTCCTCCTGCGATCGCTCCCAATCTCAGCTCTTTTGTCTTTGTGTTCCATATTTAATAGGGTGGCATGAGTGTCGTGAGGAGCTACCTGAGGCTGCTGGCGGGGCATGTGATGCTCCACTGATGTGGAGTGTCTCCCCGTCTCTCCATCCATCCATGGCTCTTTTAAGACAAACCTTGAGTGCAGGATCAAAGGGAAGCATTGATGTTCCCCTTGGAGTGGAGATTGAGGGCCCAAGTGATACCCCTACACTGCCTGGAGCCATGCCTCTATGAAACCTGTGGTGTTTGCATGGTGTCTGTGCGTGTGAGCCCTTTGCATGCGTCCCACTGTCCTTTTCCTTCATCTGCTCTTGCTTTGCATCCTATGTTTCAACAGTTGGTAACCCAGAATACAAATGTTTGGATGTTGTGTATTCATTTTATACATGCATTTTTGCCACACTGTTATTCAAACTTCTGACTTTGTCAGAATTTGTCCAACTCTGTATGGAACTAAATGTTAGACTTTTTAGCTATGATAACAAATGAAAACTAGTTATCTCAGACTATGAATTTCCTCCAGGATGTTGTTCAAGCTCTATACTTTTTAATCATTATTAACACTCATGGCAGCCACAAAAGTAAAGGCGACAGGTAATGACACCATGGTCATTAGTCTCATTATCAGCACCAGTCCTTGCTGTATTTGAGGAATTGTGTACTACATGGGTTGTACAACATTGCAATATTAGAAACTGAGATGCGTTGAAGCATTAAGAAGTTTAATAATAAAAACTGCAGTTTATATGCTTAACAGTTTTAAACTTATTCAAGTATGTTTCATCATACCTTTCTTTAGCCCATCACATTACACTGAGTTCAAAGCACAGTGTACTTTCATGTATACATTAGAAATGGCCTCATTCTTTGGCCACTAATCATTTATATGATGTATACAACTGTTACTGATCAGAATCAGAATCTTAATTCATTTGACTTTATAAACCTTTCAGGGTGATGTGCTAACTAAACAGCTAAAATATAAACTAAGTGGATGACTGAGGTTAATTAACTCTATAGTTAATTGACTCTGTAAACTTAAAAAATCTCTGAAAAAACTGCCCATAGACTGGTCAAATATGTAAAGCAAAAACCCTTCATCACTGTCAAGGAACTACAATAAGATTTGTCTGGCATGGGAACAGTGATGCACCAGTCCACTGTACAGTGTTGCTGTACAAACATCTGAAGTAAACAACACAACAGCTAGATAAATAAAAGACATTTTGAAATCAACTGTTAAACATGTTGAGTGACTGTTAAGGATTTGATATGCTTGGGTTGTGTGACAGCAGTGGAAGAGAGCATGCAGCCCCCACCTCCATTTAGCCCTCTTCTTCTGTTCTTCAGGAAGTGTGATCATTGGCACTTGTCAAACTATGTGACTGATTTTATTGGTCCTTCTCAATCACCTTCATGTACAGATCCAGAACATGTGTTCACTATTGATCACCAATCAATGATCAATTAAGCAACCCATTTGTTGAATTAGGAGCCCATGGGTCCTTCCGGAGGATGCTGTTATTCAAGTATTTGACAAGAAAGGCTGCTTTAATAGATAGTCTTACATAATTGATTAACTGGGTACACAGCAGGTCATTGAACAAAAATGTCCTGTATTTTACAAAGATGGATCAGGGAGTATAATGTATTTAGTACTGTTTACTAGCTGGCTGTTTAATTCAGCGACTTCTCTTAAATACACCATCCTGCAGTGAGAGCCATGGGTTAATTTCACAATGTAGTATCAATCTAAGAGAACTGGCCTAATGATTCAGAGTTAGCCCTGAGAGACAGGGGGCACTGTCCCATTCCTGTACCCTCAGTTTTTATTGTTATTGTTTTTTTGGGTCAGATAGTCATAGCTCTCAAAGTGGAGGTGGAAAAGGGCGAGTCCCCCCTACACACACACACACACACACACACACACACATACACTTCTATTTTCCCCCCATTAAACCCCTCAGCAACAATGGGAGCTGACAGAGGCACTGGAAACAATCGGGGCGGGGTCACATGCAGGGTGACCCCAAAGAGGCGCGGTGGGCGTAGTAAACCACCACCCACTGTCCCGTTGTCCCACAGGCTTGTCTACAGCTTTGTTGCACTGGTCCATCAAGAGAATGGGGACACTTCAACTCATCCCTGTTCCTTCATGACTCTCTCTGTCTCTCTCTCTTTCTAACTCTCTCTCTCTTTCTGGAATTCTATGGAAACTACATAACTTCCCTACTAAATAAGCAAATCTAACAGTCTATAATTCAAGAAGGAATCATGTGGATAATAGACTGGGGATTAGCATTGTTTATCTTCTGTAAAACCTAGACTAGTCTTGATTTCTTACACTAAATACGTAATATGTAATAAACTGATTTAAATCCATTAACTCACAATAATTTAGTTAATATATAACATTAACTCAATTATTACCAAACATAAGTTAACTGAAAATAAAAATGTTAATTTATTTTATTCTTGTAAAAATCATGGACACAAAAAAGTTTAAATGTCTAAAAGTAAAAATCTCTCTGTCTCTCTCTCTCTCTCTCTCTCTCTCTCTCCCTCCCTGTCTCTCTCTCTTCTTTCTATCTGTCAATCTCACCACTGTTTCTCCTTTCCGTCTGCTCACTTCTCTCTCTCACACTGGCTCTTTTCCTAGCTTTGTCTGCACTGCTCTCTGCCTGTCTGAGAGTAGGCTGCTGGTTAAAGAGAAAAAATGTTGACTGCTGTCAGTAACACATGTCTCTCCAGTCTCCCACTTTCTCCTTTTTCACTAGCTATCTCTCCAATCGGTAGTGTCTGAGGGTAGAGTAGAAGGCAGGGTGTGTGTGCGTGTGTGTGTGTGTTTAGTGAGAGCCAGTGTGCGTGTCTGGCTTTTGTGTGCGGCTGTGGGCAGAGTGTGTGAGGGGAGAAAGGTGGGGGCTGTCTGCAGAGTGACAGTTTGGGAGCTTCACACTTAACTGCCTCCGAAAGTTGTCTGCGTGTGTGCATGACGCCCATGTTCCCACGTGAAAGTGCTCTCTCATGCTGGAACGGCTCGTCTGACCGTTAACACCGTCTCGCTCCGGCACAAGCTCTTCTCAACCAGCTGACCGCACTCCAGTAATAAAATAACTACTGATTCTTTCAGCCCTTGTCAGCACTCTGAACTGAAGCTCATTTAGTTCAGCTTTTCCTTTTAATGTCCTTTACTGATGGATTTAAAGTAATTGATCCAGCCAGCTTTAAGATCATGTGTCTCAGTCGTCTGCTTATAGATGTTTATTAGGCTCATTAATAAACATATATAAAAGCTCAGATTTCATGTGTATACATTGTGTAAACAACCCTTATAAGTCTAGAATCGTTATTGTTTTATGATATATATATATATGATTTGCATTGCGTAGACTATTTACATTTAACAATCCAAGTAGATCATTCACTGCATAATTTACATTTATAACATTAAATGCAATTTACATTCTGAAACTTTTTTTTACAAATGTAACGTGGAATATATTTATAAGATGCATACACCCTGAGGGACAGTGGAAGGTTAAAAGATGGTTCTTATTCTGAGTCACTCATATTCACAGTATTTATAATTTAAAGATAACACACTGTCATGTACTTGAACCCCATCTGTAGCTTGTTTGCTACAGAGCACTTTATGTTAAACCCTGACTCTGTACATTATCTCATCAGGCTACAGCAATTAAAAGCAGTGGGGAGGAAAGAGTATTGCTTGCCTAATCGTGTTCACCATCAGCATACTATCATTTTGGTTGTGGCATGGAGTCATATAATGATGTTAATAGTAGATTAAAGGCAGGGAGAGAGAAAATGAGAGTGAGGGAGAGCGAGCATGCATGTTTTGTGAGAGACAGAAAGAGATAAAGAGGGAGTGGTTGGTGGCAGGAGGTCGGGGGGGCAGTGAAGGAGTATGGGAGTAGACCGGGGGAAGATGAGCGAGGGGACGATAGGGCACTGGAGGGGAGGGGGTGCATTCCTGGGTGATGCGGCCTGCTGGGCTGGCATGAGGTAAGAGAGGGTGGGGGTATGGAGGGAGAGAACTGGGGGAGAGAAGGGGAGAGAAGAGGAGTGTGGGGGGAGCGCCCCTCCTGCAGTCAGAGGCAGTGGGGACAGATGGCGTCCCTCGCAGGCCTGAGAGAGAGTCCTAGTTTTCACCTGCAGCCCCATGGGAAAAAACTGTCTCCCTCACACATGCAGGCCACCACAGCCTGGGTTCAGGAATTCTCCCCCCTTACAGAGAGAGAGAAAGAGAGAGAGAGAGAGAGAGAGAGAGAGAGAGAATAAGAGAGAGAGGGATGGAAAGAAATTGTGGGATTGTGAGATGATCTAAATGAATCATACAGACACCAACAGAAGCAACAGAAAGCAGACGAAAAAGCACATGAGATACGCAAAATCCACAAGCTGTTGCTACCATATCTCTGCTGTGATAACTACGGCAGAAGGAAAAATGTTATGAACGAAATATCTGCTAACGAAAGTTAAAAACTGGAAATAGTCATTAATGTTTTCACCAGAAAACTACGGTCCTTTTACATGAATAATATATACTTAGACAATTTTGACTTTCCACTTGCCTTTGTAATAATTGCCCTAACTCTTTGGAGACTGAAAATGATTATTTAGTTTTATTACTTGAGTGGAAGTTATCATGTGCTTGATGTAACATATACACCAAGTAACATCATGTGCTTAAAGGACCACTACATAAGGGCAGCTGGCATTTTCAAATGTGCAAAAAATACAAAAAGTTAAAAACAGGGGAACTAAATACACCGATGTTTGTCCACTGGAATCGTGTAATTTCAGATTGCCTGGACTCTTCCAAAACAATCAAAGGTGTTAGGCGCTCTCCCTCCCTCATTCACCTTCTCATTCTTGCTTTGAGTTTCTTTCCTCAGTACTCTCTTCCCACCCTTTTCCCCCTCCCTCTCTATCTTCCTTTCTCTCTCTCTTTCTGTGTGTCTCGCTGCCTGGGTGCTCTCCCTCTCTGACTGTTGGATCATGCAGATGGTGCTTTTGAGGGCAATGAATGAGGGTGTCCAGGGTCAGGAGGATGAGACAATAACGCAACCATTCACTACCCGCTCCAGCAGTGCTGGCCAGGGCTCAGAGAAAGTAAACAATAGTCCAGAGCCAAGGGTGGGATATATGTGTTTGTGTGTGTATTGGAGTAGGGGTGATATGTTTGTGTGACTGTGTGTGTGTGTGTGTGTGTGTGTGTGTGTGGGTTACTCTCAGGGTCACTGTGAGCTACTAAGGATCCTTTGCCATACTACCAGCATGTAGCTCTAACCTCAGTCAAGGTTGAGTGAGTTGAAAGAACACTAAAGATGAACACAGCCTCAGTCTATGAGTTTTCATAACAATACACACTCTATAGTCTTGTTCTCTGTGTTTCTCCAGCTTAGGAATCATTCGTTCTAATCATGGAGGGCACAATTTGGAGATTTCACCTCTCAAACACACTTGATAAGTTGTGGTATCTATTGTCGAATATATCAAAATATCTGATGACAACTCTGAACAATTTCAGGCTAAATGTGGGTGGGAACGTAAACATTAGAGTCTCATAAAGTTGTTTCATGGAGTCAGTTGTGTGCACTGATCAAGTGGTGTTCCTGAATCATTCTATTTGAAGAATGGCTAGATGTATTGCAATTCCGTGAGTAACATGACCATGGCAGAAGTCTAAGCCGAATGTATGAACCAGCCCAAATATGATTTGACAACTTCAATAGGTGAAAGAGGACCATTTACATTTTGTAAATGTTATGCATCCAAATAATATGGCAGTGACACACGATGTGCATTTTGTGAAGTTTTCCTCTTTACTTCACACGATATTATCTACGATTTGACGGATCGCTTTATATACAAGTGGGTGCTACTCCATAAATGAATTGTAATAAGTTAAGGTCATGCGCCTCCTAGAGGCTGACTTGCCATACATTTCTTTTATTTTTTTTTTTTTTTCAAAATGGTTGTCGAACTATTGTCCAAAAAGTGTTTTTGTTTCTCATGGGCGTTTCATGAGAACTGGTGCAGTCTATGTATATGGGATTGTCAACCAAAAATCAGTGAAAAAAATAAAGAGAAAAAAAATAACTATTTGCTGTGGTGGTCATAAATATCAAGTGATGTTAGTGTATCTCCAGTTGGTGTTTCGTTTGTTTGTTTTGTGAGACAAAAAGAGTTCTGTTAGCTAGCAATACTGTTTCACTAGCAAGCTTGTTTTGCTTGTTTTGTCAGTTTTCCTTAAGATGTTAAATGAGTAGGAGGACTAGAGGAACTTTAAGTATGTCTTACAAGCCAGTGCTCACATCCTCATATAAGATCACATCCATCCCAGAAAGATGCATCATAATTGTTTTTTAAATATGGCCGTAGTCTTGGTTCTCCTTTCATTATTATTTTCTCTGGAACTGGAGAAGGAAGTAGTTTTGCAACTGTCAGGACAAATCATACTGGAAAAATGTCCTGATGACCACACACATGATGTATGTCTTTTTGTACACACCCTCAAGGAAACAAAATATAAATATTCATGTGCACACACCCACACTCACACACAGACATACTTCTCTGTCCATTCCTTGTTTGTAGCAGGCCTTCTCTTGAGTATGTCCTGTACAAAACAGGGTGGAGAAAGAGCATCTGATCTATGGACAATCGTTCTAAAAATCTGCAGCAAATACCACTGATGTCAATAAACTAAAATGATTGGCTTTATTGCATAAATAATACACAGAATTTAACAGGCAAAAGCTTATAAACAAGGCTTAAATTCCTGTGCTTTCATTCAGCCAAGGTGTCTCTAGGGACTACTGACGGTACAGAACTCATTCTGCTTTTCCAGCAGATGCTCGGAGACCTGCTCAGGCGGTGAGGAGAACACGTGGCATGCAGACATACACAAGCTTTATTGATCCTATCAGCTGGAGGCCCTACAGATCAATACAGATGATCAGCACTTCTATCGAGCCGCCTGTCCTGAGCATCAGCATGACAGCTGTTCCCACTGATGCACTTTATACGCTGCTAGGTGTGTGACAGCATCACAGGTTGAGATCATGTCAGTGTAAGGAGAACAGATTTCACCTGTGATTTCATTTTGAAGTATATAATCCAGTGGCAGTTGACCACAGTATCAAACAGAGGACATTTAAAACACTCATGTCAAAATTGTTGCTTTCCAGAAGCAAAAGAACACATTCTTAAATTTAATCAAATGAAAGTGAATCAGCATCAACATAATTTTATTCCAGGTCATGTTGGACTATTTTGATCATTCCCTTTTTGTAAAACTTTCACACAATGCAAGAAGCTGTTAGTCTTTTCCAAAGATGTAAATAATGAAGATAGGGGAATCAGAGGCAGTAAATATTGGGAAATATGGTCACAGTCTGGTTTTGTCTCAGTGTTGGATTTCAGATATTTTGAAATCAGGCATGTATTCGATTGGAAGCTAAGCTAAAGCTGAAGTAATAACACAACAGGAGTTTGTGAGGCAGTGAAACAAGCTGTCCAAGGTCAGACAGGGGAGCGGAGTCAGGGGAGACTTGTGCTCATTTTAACGAGACTGGCTATGTTATGCTAATCCTTTTTCTTGTTCTGCGTTTCTGCCCTCCCTTTCCAGCATCGCTCCGTTTTCAGGGCGAATGTTTTCAATGGGCCATGAACTGCCCATCGTCCGTGAACGATGACGGCCCCCCTAATCCCAACCCATCCCACCCCACCCTGCCCCGCAACACCTCCTTTTGCCCCCCCTGCCCCCGCTCCGCCTCCTTAACCCCAAAACCTCCTTTCTCCATCTGGTCTTTGATTGACAGGCGCTGGGAAGCAAGAGGAGAAGTGCAGTTTGAGAGATCATTAGGGGGGAAAGATGAGGGCACAAATCCTCACCGTGATACGAACACACATACACACACACACACACACACACACACACAAAACACATAACACGTACATTACCTGGCATGGCACTTTTGTCCCTTGTCCTCACAGATTTTAACAAGTGTTGAATCTCATTTTGCTTTTTTGGTTTAATGGCAATAAAAAGTTTTACATCATGTCTATTTTTGGGCCACTAGGTAACTCCACATATTCTGAGCAAACTGTGCAAATTGAATCAAATGAGCATCTGACTTCTCTGTGTATGTTCCTTGGTAGCAACTGTTGTAAGGTAAATATAGATTTTGCTATTAATGTGATATTTATCTAATATGCTTGTGAAAGGCCACACTGTTAGGACAGATCAAATGTACTTTTTGAGTGTCTGTAATCAAGTTAGAACTAGTGTTGGGGAAAATTCACTTTGACCATTGCTCAGTTTTGATTAGTGAAAATATTTAGTCCAGTTCCATAACAGTATTTTCAGTTGGAAATTTAACATAATATAACTGTAAACAAATATTCTTGTTAGACTGAATGAAATTTTCCCTGTGTTTTCCATCATAGCAACAGCTGATACACATTTATGTGCAAAGCACTAATACAAGAAACGGTGAACTGATCTATACTGGGGGAATACACAGTGTATAGTTCTGTTTACATCCAGTAATTTACCAAAAAAAAATAAAACAAAAACAGGAGGATGATGTTCCATACGTGATGACAACACAGAGGCAGTTTTATAATGTTCTCTCTCTCTCTCTCTCTCTCTCTCTCTCTCTCTCTCTCTCTCTCTCTCTCTCTCTCTCTCTCTCTCTC
>JBBIGA010000007.1:16195445-16211107 GCA_037576975.1 Alestes dentex | reverse complement strand
TTAATTTGTTTTTATGCTTCTCAATTTTGTTTTTGTGCTTCTTAATTTGATTTTGTGATTCTCAATTTGATTTTGTGTTTCTTAATTTGATTTTGTGCTTCTCAATTTTGTTGTTGTGCTTCTCAATTTGTTGCGTTTCGCAATTTTGTTGTTTCTGAATTAGTTTGTGTTTCTCAATTTGTTGTTGTATTTAGTAATTTGTTGGTGTGGTTTGCACTTCAGGGCCACCGTATTAATAGCATCATGGTTAGGATCAGAGTTATCGTATATTTAGGTTCAGGTTGAGTACAAGTTTAATGTGATTAAAAGAAAGGTTACATTGACTTTACAAAGATGTTTAGTAAATCATGAAATAACTAATTCTGCTTCATTTTTCAAATATAACTAGATATTTATGTATTCATTTATGTAAAGAATTACACAGTGAATTACATTCAGATGTGATTTATAATATATATATATTATAGATAATAGATTAAAGTCTTCACTTTTTCTGTTTATGTTGACAAAAATGATGGCAACGACTTATGAAACAAATGTGTTGCACACTAACTATAAAAACATTTCTTCACACAAAATCTTAATAAAATATCTCCTCTTCTGATTACCTACACAAATTCTGTGTCAATTTAAAGTTTAGAGTCTGCACTTTCAACAGGATGCATCTGCTTGTTTTAACGAGTTGTGAGTGATAATTAGTAGAATGTCATAATATGCCTTCATTATCACCAGTGATATTTGTGACTTTAAGGGATTTAAGACAAAGTGAGAATCTCTAAAGCACATAATATAGTGGACCCTCAAAATAAAGCATTAGTGACATTTTTGACAAGAGATGTGTGTGGGATGACAAGTGCAGGAGAGCAGTCTGAACCTGTGGTTTCACTCAACAGGTGTGCAGGCAACATAACTGCAGGCAAAGTAAAGCGTGTTATACCTGAAATTAGGCTCTCTGGGAAAGTAAAGATACACTTCCTTCTCTGTGTCTTTCCTGGTGGGCGGTTCCGGCCTGGTCCTCAGGATGCCTGAGAGTAGGGCAGCTGTCACTGCGAACGCACATGTCATTGAGGGGAGACATTAATTGCCTTTGCTGGGTGGCAGCAGCGCTCCACTCAGGTGTGTGTTTTGGGGGCTGCTGGTGTGCAAATGAAATTTAGAGCTCCGTCGGCACTGTCTCTTTCCTGGAAATAATTGACCTGGGGGGGTGGTCCACTTTAGAGACACACCCCTCCTTTCCGCCGCTACAGTCCTTGGCAGTCTGGGACCCTCTGATTGGTTAGTAGTCAGCAATAAATGACCGGCCCCTGACCTGGAGTACCCCTCCTCCCCAGCTCCCTTACAAGGACGTCCAGAAGCTGAGGTGGTCAAAACAAGAGCGATTTTTCTCTCCACCGTCTTCTGTTTAGTCCACCTACAAAACACACTCACTCACACACACACACAAGTACAGGCGCCGAGCTTAGTCATTTATTTTTTGTTGTCCCTGGTCCAAGTTTTAATTAACTCTTGTCGGGGGCAGTGCTTCTGGGTCGGCTGCAGCAGGTGCTGTTGTTTATTTATTGTTGAAAATTCAAGCTGTTGAGCTTTAATTCTACTACATGGGCATACACAGTCAGTTCCTTCTCATGTTAGGTCCTCTTTCATGCCACTGTAGTCAGTTCTCTGGGTTAGATTTAATCAGTATATCTGCATGCCCCCTTTCTAATTATGAAATGAATTCCTCTGTGAATTCAATCCATATCTTAAATAGATTGAATTGAAATGAAACAAAATCCAATCCAATCATACAGTGGGAAAACAAGAAATGGTATTGCAGGCATGCACCCATTCTCAGATAGATTCTCTTTAAAAAATGAAATATGATAAATAAAATAGCTTCTTTTTCTTGGTAGGCGTTACTTCTTTTCGATTATATAGAAAAGTCTTTGGGAGTTTGAAGATGCCTTTTGGAAACGCGCCTTATAGACTCTTTGTATGCGGTATTTTTGCACTATTGAATGGTCTGCATCCAGGGTGGGTGGGCTTTAGTGCTGGAGGAGGTGAGAGCCATGGGGTTTGATCCAGCTCTTGAGCTTCGAACTACAAATTGATTAAAAACATGTATACCCCTGTTCATGGCTGCATACAGCGTGTAAGCTTGTTGTATTTTTACAGCACAGTTCCCAAGAGGGGTGTGTTTGTGTGTGCACGGTTGTGTGTGTGTGTGTGTGTGTGTGTGTGTGGGTGGGTGAGGGGTAACTGCAGTCTCTGTCATGGAACACTCTTGCTTTTCAGGGAGCGGTAGTGGTAGAGGAGGGGGAGTGCTTAGTGTGTTTCATGGTTAATTCTGTGTCAATTAGTTGAGTGCTACCTTCCCTCCAGCGAAAAGCACACAGTGAAACACAAGCCTACAGAAATCCGCTGGCTTTGACAGCCAGCGCTGTTCAATCATTTATCCCAAGGCCCCGGGCCACGAATCAGTGTCAACAAACATTCCATTGAAATCAAATCAAACCGCCTCTGTTCTCCAGCTCCTTTCTCTCTCTCTCACTTATGCAGCCCTTTTCTTTCCCACTCCTTTCTCCTGCTCTCACTTCATGTTCCATCCTCCTTTCTTTTATTTGCTCATCCTCATGTGGCTTCTGTGAAGCAAAATGGGCCTTACGGCCCATTTCGCTGCAGTGTAACGAGTGCATCTTCACAAAGAACCCATTGCGAGACTTTTGGTTGTTTATCCCTGCTGGGACAGGTGGCAGCAGTTTGACCTGTGAACATCCCTGCTCATCATTGCCTAGCCTGACTGAAGATATAAGTCCTCATACACTGATCACTTAATAGTTTGACAGTTCCTTAGATATCCTTAAAATAACACAATAACTTTTTTCCTTGCTCCTTATCTGTGACATTTGCTGTTTGATATCTCCCACATGCTGCAACAAAGGACACTGAAAAAAAAGACTGAAATATAATTTACCGGAACACTATTCAGCAGCCTATGTGTTTCCGTTATTGTTTTATACTGGCAATGCCTGTAGGGCCATTATGCTGATGAGGCAGCTTTTCAGCAGGTAGAGTGGACAGGGGCCAGAGTCAGATCCTAACACACTTCCTATGCTTGGGGCCAGGAACACTCACTTTTAATTGGAGAATAACACATCTACCTCTCAGCCTGCTTGCCCGCAAGTCTCTCCAGAACTGCCCTACACCCCAGAGGCTCTCAGGCCACCAGGGTGTGGAAGCGATGGAGACTAATAAACAAACGCAGTCGGTTAATTATTAAAAACACCCTAAACTGATCCCTCCCTCGCACTCTTGAAGATGGAGAGGATCCTCGGTGGGCTCCCGGTTCAGGGCCTCAGCTCTCTTGCGTGCTGGGTTTGTTTGTATCCCCTCAGGTGGTGGAGCGCCTCATAGATCCAGCATGCGCTGTAGCTGCCTTGTGTGTGTGCATGGCCAGGCCCACCTCATCATTGCTAGTCTGGTGGGAATGCCACACAACTCAGAGCCAATCACTTTGATCCCACACTCTGATTCTGACTGACGGCACTTCCTTGTACAAAAACTCAAATTCTCAGTCCGTGCATCTCCTGGCCTACGACTAAGAACGGCAAAACAAACTTGGCTTCACAAAATGAGAGATGAAATGGAGCCAGAGTGTGTTTGAGCTTTTAGTCCTTTTCAAGAGCGGTATCGAGGGCTCTTTGAATCCAAAGGCTCATTCCCTGTTTCAATTTTGTATTTTGCTCTCTCTCTTTCTCTCTCTGTCTCTCCCCTCCCTCTCTCTCTCAGAATCATGCTCCCCAATGAAAATAAAACCCATTGTCCCATGCCACTCAAGAAAGGGAAGAGCTTCAAAGGCCATCGCAGAAGAAAAAAGTGCCAGAGGAGAAGTACTTGCCTTCTGTGTCCATTCTGAGCCTACCAGTCACTCACACTGCCACGTGGCTTTATGTTATTAGGTATTAGTAAACTTCCCTTATAACTGATTCATAAAATAAATTTCCTTCATATGTGAATTAATGAGCTATATAAAATTATTTGCTACATTTGCAGCACCATGGGTTACACTGACTATACTGTGACTATAAAGAACTTTGCCTGATCGTAATGAGAGAAACTCTCAAACCAGCTCTTGAATTGAATTTGTAAAATTCTTTCCCTTTTTGCTCTACGCTGTCATTTTCAAAGCATTATGTAAGTATCATGTTTGTGTCTTCAAGGGTACAGTGATAGTTTTTCTTTAGTTTTTATTCATTATGTATGTTTTAAAGCAGAAAAAGTTCACTCTGTGGGTCAATGGGTCAATGAGTTCATTGAACTTCATATATATATATATATATGTGTGTGTGTGTGTGTGTGTGTGTGTGTGTGTGTGTGTGTGTGTACACACAAGGACAGAACTAAGATTAAAATTCTATGACTTAACGTCTTCATGTTTTAAGCAGTGTCTTTTAAGCAAGTTACACTACAAAACACATTAGTTGTAGCCTTTATTCTAAATAGAGTACATATTTGAGATACAAATATTTTACCTATGAAACAAATACTTCTACCACTAAAGGTACAACACTAAGTGGGAGCAATGGAAACTTTTAAAACTTAGTTTAAAAATATATTTTCAAAGAACAAAATTATTTAAATAAAAAATGATTCAAAAAATGTATATATACGCTACAAGTCAAATGTTTGGACACACCTTCTCATTCAGTGTTTTTTCTTTGCTTTTATTATTTTCTACATTGTAGATTAATATTGAAAATAAACAAAATGATGAAAGAACACATGGAAGTATGCAGCAAACAAAAAAGAGTTACACAAACCAGAATATGTTTTGTAATAAGGTGATAATGGAGTGTTGTTTTTTTTTTTACTTAATTAAGTGGTTCTTGCCATAATGTGGAGTAGAACCATAGTCAAATAGGATTACTAACTGTGTACCATAATCCCAAACACATTAAGAGGGCAAGAAATTCCACTAATGAACTCTTGACAAAGAACACCCGTTAATTAAATAGCATTCCAGGTCGATACCTCATGAATCTGAAAAAATGCCAAGAGTGTGCAAAGCTGTCATCAGAGCAATAAGTGATGTTTTCAATATTAAGCTACAATGTAGCCAATAATAAAAACAAAGGAAATCGTTGAATGAGAAGGTGTGTCCCAACTTTTGACTGGTACTGTGTAAATTCCACAGTTTAGAACTTTTTAATGGTCATTATTGTTCTGGAAATACATTAACCTTGTAAAAAAGCACAATTGAAAGTCATAAGGAAGTGCAGTTATCTTAACTAAGCAGAATGGAATGAGTGACCTGGTATGCCGGACTAACTGATGTCTTTCCATGATTGAGAAAGACTGAGAAGCAATAGCTTCTTCTTGGAAATTTCCCAAGAATAAGGGGTGTGGGTGTGCCAAGTAGATAACAGTTACACCTACTGCTACCATGCATACCATGAGTCATATCAACTCTCTGTCAAAACACCCTCATGAATGCCTGGATTAAGTATTTTAAAAGATTTTATAAACCATTTTTAAAAATAACAATAAGAGTATTTTACTAAAGTATGCCTAAAGCATACTTTAGTCTTGCCTACACAACAGGGAAGGCCGCACCTGTTGTTGGTTCATACATGTGCCCCTGATATGAATGTAGTGGTAGCAAGCCCACAGGTTCTGTCTAGTCCCTGTCACTCTTTCACTATGGAACTCATTCAAGGTTATTTCATCAATGGTCAATTTTAACAGCACTCACTTTCTTAGTCACTTCGCTACTTACTTATTCTCACAATGTTGCCGGATGTGTTTAATTTATTAGAATGTGTTTAATTTATCAGAAACTGCTAAAAGAAGAAAAGATATAAAATGTGTGTAAGGAAACCAAGGTGTTTTGACCACCTTGGTGCTGCTGTATTATTATTATTATTATTATTATTATTATTATTAGTATTATATCTCTTTAAAACCTGATTTTTCTGTCTTCAGCAATTTTGGAAAAAATAAAATGTGAGACCAAATGTTTTGTAAAAACAGCCACTGGTACACTAGTATCATGAGTAGCCAGTCCGACGAGACTGTAAGAGCTGTCGTTTTCAAGCATCCCGCCCCTTAATAGTGTTATGTATGTCCAATAGTGTCCTTTTTGTTATGAAATGAAGTGTCTTTACTTACACTGTTGCTCCTGGAGTACAAGGACTGCCTCCAGCCAGCCCCCCTTACACTCTAGCATACAGCACAAAGCAGGGCGATTATACATTTGGGAGGATTAAGTCCCTCATAATCCACCAAAACAAAGATCTTTTTTCTGAATAGGGAGACAGGGCAGCTTTGGCTTGTGTCGGTTAGTCCTTATGGGACTTTTCCCTGAGAAAGACGCAGATTCGCTTCTTTTCCCACCTCTTGTACACCCCTCACCCAACTCCAGCCCAGTGCTGTGATGCCTGTATTTAATGAGGCAACTTGAGAAATCTACGTAATATTAGCTAATCACGCAGAGGAAAGCGGATTTTATAAAGCTACATAACAGCACTTGAACATTGAGCATCCTCGACTGTGTACTGGTACATTGGCTTTAACATCAACAATCAAGCCAAGTGATGATGAGTCCAATAATATCAGCACAACAGTGATGTAAGACACTTGTCTGTAATTTGAGCAAGAGAATATTGAAATATGTCCTGTAATTGGGCAGCTGGAGCAATCGCAGGCTATGGGATGCACTTTTAATTTCATCACTCTGTCAGCTTTTATTAAAACCCATTCATCAGCAATAGAGGAAAGTGAATGCAGGGATTTGCCCAGCAGAGATGAAGCAAGAAGCAAGGGCAGTTTGTGTGTGGACGCATGTGTTCCCGTCACCTGGGGCAGTGAGGATCAAGTGGAGAGGGCCTCATGTCGAAAGATTGATGGCAGAGCTGGGCTTCATGGGACCGTTGGGATGTCCCACCCTCCCCCAAATACCCACCCATCCCCAACCTCAGGCCCATCTGTAACTGTCTGGGGAGGTCACTGAAGCTGGGGGATGCATTTCTGTTGTTTTTCCAAAGAATAGAACATGGGCTGGATGTAAATCACAGTTTCTACACGTTAGCTTATTCTACATGCACTAAATCTCACCCACATACGTTGTTAAAAATTAAGGAACCAAAAAGTATTTCCTAAGAGAAATTCCATAAAAACACTTTTGTTACTGTAGGGAATAGTTCAATGGAGTTTTTTCAGCAATTATTTTTGTAAATAAGTGTGAAAAAAAGTAAATGTAAAACATTGTAAAGTTTTTCTCAGAATCATACATCCTTGCCAAGAATTGTAGGTTTAGTGCATAGATTATCTTCAAAGGGGTGGTTTGTTTAGCCTTAAAATGTTTATTTCTATCTGCTACTCATTCCCTGCCACCAACGGCTTGGTTAATAAATTGGGATGCTTCTACATGTACTTTCCACAGAGGGCTTGTCAGGGAGTTGCAGAGAGATGGCACGTGTGTGGCAATCACATCTCTCAGGTCAGTCAGATCATTTATACTTCTGCTCATGGTTTTGAAGAACCATCAAAGTCTAACCACTCTCTCTTGCTCGCTCTCTCCCTTCGGTTATCTCTTTCTCTGATCTGCTGCATCTTGCCATTTCTCTCCAAACTCCAATAGCATGACCAGACCACCTTCAATCAAAAGCAAATTAAATGATTCATTTTTCACCCCTCCCACCTAATGATGTTAAAACATAAAACATTAACGAAAGGCACAGGTGAGGACATTTCACACAATGTATTCACTTCGTGTTCTAGACTGAATAGACATGACTGCAATCGCAATCCAAGAATGAAAAAGAGAGAGAGAGAGAGAGAGAGAGAGAGAAGCAGGAGAATAAAATGAAGTGTGACAACATATGAATTTCAAATTTGCGGGGAGACATCAAAGTGCACCATCCTGGGTGCCTTCGACAAGGACGCTCGCTGATTTTTAATTCTGTTCCCCTGATTGTATCACCAGCCTAACGAAGAGCAGCACAGGCCCTGCCAGAGAGCAACAGCAAGCAGGGAGAGATAGAGAGAACCAGAAAGAGTGAGAGATGGAGAGAGCGACAGAGATCAGAGAGGAGAGAAGAGGAGATGGAGGAGTGGGAAGGAGAGAAGAAAGGAAGAAGCTCTCCCAAACACAGACAGCTCGGCCCTTTGTTGTCCTAGCGATCACAGATACCCGTTCCTCAGATAGGGAGCAGTTTCTACTCTTCTCCATTGTGGTACGGGGTGTGTGTGTGTGTGTGTGTGTGTGTGTGTGTGTGTGTGTGTGTGTGTGTGTGTGTGTGTGTGTCCATTCAAGGACTTCTCCCAAAAAGAAAACAAAAAAAAGATTTCATATATTTCATGTATTTATTTAGCAACACATTAAATTAATGTATAAAAGCACTGTACACTGAAAACCAGTGTAACTCCACTTAAATAGAACCATGTGTATCTATCAGGTTGTCACTTTAACATGGTAAACTCCAGCATCAGTGAATATGTCATCACTGTTATAACAGAACTGTCTATTTCCACACTAGTAACTTCATCTATATTACTGCCATCATTAACTTTTACTGTACTGTGCTAAGCAATTGATCTTGGTAGTGAGTGTGTTTGGCTAAATAAATACAGTTAAGTTAAACGCAGTAAAAAGAATGAAAAATGAACCAGAACGTTTTGTTTGTAAAGCTGTTAGTTAGAGGAATACAGTTACAAGATAGGTTTGGTTTCTGACTCCAGCTATGGCATATATGTATATACACCAATCAGCTGCGACATTGAAACCACTGACAAGTAATAAGTGAATAACACTCAGGGGTAGTATGCATTTTACGCAACAAGCCAACTGTCAGTTCTTAAAGTTGGCGTGTTAGAAGTAGAAAAAATAGGTTCTGAGCAACTTTGGATCTGAGCAACTTTGATCAAATTGTGATGGCTAGATGACTGGGTCAGAGCCTCTCTAAAAGCAGCAGGTGGGGTGTTCTCAGAAGAAGGTGGCCTGGTCTGGTGAGTCACATGTTCTTTTATCATGTGGATGACCAGGTGCATGTGCATCGCTTACCTGGGGAAGAGATGGCACCTGGATGAACTATGGGAGGAAGGCAAGTCGGCAGAGAGAGTGTGATGATCTGGGCAGCGGTCTGCTGGGACACCTTGGATCCTGCCATTCATACAGATTGGTTTAAGGAACGACTTGCAAATTCGGTGGATATTCAGTCTAATTAAGCATCTGTGGGATGTGCTGGACAAACATGCCTAATCCATGGAAGTCCCACCTCTCACATATATATGACATTAGTGATAACCCAGTGAGTGTTCCACAGATGTATATAGTTATATAGATGTAAACAGATATGTGGACCACTTCCCAGACCACATAATAGTGCTTTTGCTCTGGGAATATTCAGCAGAAGTTGACTGTGCACTGGGATGACTGGGGCAGCATAATTAGCTCAGAGCATGGCAGCCAGACAGGAATGTGAGGCATTTGGGCTGCTGGCACACACTTGTGCCAACAATGCTGCTGTGCCAGACTAGCTAACAAAGTAAACAATCCACTCTGTGTGCATGTGTGTGTGCCTGTGTAAGGAAATGTGTGATTTTCACATGCAGAACTTGTTGCTCCATAAGGATCAAAAGGACTACCTTTAAAACAGATCTTAGAGCTTACTATCTGGTCATTCATCTTTAGAACTACTTCTGTGACTGCTATAAATAATTCAGTAACTTCTACAGACCTGTCATCCAAACCAAATTCTAAACAGTGCAACTGGGTAGCTGGGCCTTTTGGCTCTCTATGGGAGGGCTCTTGTTCAGTCAAGTATAAATCTCTGCTGACCAGGGTAGGTGGGTTTTCCAGCCACTCAATCACAAATAATCATAAAAATAAAATGGTGACAGTGCTATCCTGATCACTCTGCAGCTGCTTCTTATGTGATTAGACGTGCATTGAGGGAAAATGTAGCATGAACAATGTCATACATGTTAATAGGTGGAGGAAACGATTGAGACAGTCTGGAAGGTTTTAGTTGTATTCGGATTCTTCTGCTTGAAGGAGAGATTTTCAGTTGAAAGCACACAAGGAAATAGTTAGAGGTGAATAGTCACACACACACATACTGTATACACTGCTGTTTTTCGGCTTTAAATAAGCCATTGTCCTATCCTGTCTTTATCATAGGCTTCCAGGGTATGACCTACAGATCTGATTTCAGTTTAATGTCCAAACAGGCCACAAAATAATTTCTGCATTATTGCAGTCACAGTTTGAAAAATGACACTTTAGGCACAATGATGTTCATTGACTTCCATGTGAAATCAAATCAAATAATTTTGTAATGTGAATGTGTTAATTAAAACCAGTTACATCTAATGATATCAGCCAAGTCAGAAGTACCGTAACCTCAGTATATCACTTTTACATTACATTTAATTTTCTACATTACATTTATTTAGCAACTAGTAGATACAATTAGTGTGACACGAAACAAAATGTACCTTAAAACAACATTTCAGTTTCTTGGTTGTATATAATTTTAGGAAAAGCAACACTCCCCTACAGTATAATATTGTTCAAAACATTATATACATATATACAGACATATCTCCAACAGGATAAAAACAACATCGTACAGTCAACTGATAAATATGTGTGTTTAATCATTTAGGGAAAAATAAAGGCTGTTTGGGCTGAAAAACAATATCTTGGTTAACTTTATTCAAAGACACTCCATATACATTAATATTAAACTATATTATTTTAACTTGTTAATATTCCAAATCTCCTCTCCTATTGGATAATCTTCAAATGTGATTTTTTAAGGTTTTCTTAGTGAAATATCTTTTCAGCTTTACAGCATCATTTCAACTTTAGAGCAGTAAAGTTGAAGGTGTACACTGCAATGGCACAACAGATTGCTGACATTACATGAAGTAACAAAAGTACATTCAAATACAAAGAAACTGCTGCACGTATTTTCTTGACAGATGTGCAACAGAAATGTACTGGTCATTGAAATCACACACTCACAAAAACTCTCAGTGTCAATGTTCAGTATGTTATTTCTTTTATTTAATTTTTAATACTTACTGTACAGTATGATAATTACACTACATACTATGTTCAGAGAGGGCACAAACCAGCACTCTTGTTTTTATTTATTTGTATGTTAGTTTGTTTTTATTTAGTATTAGCAAATTCATCTGTTTCACACCCCTAATGATTTTGCAGCAAATAAATGTATCCCAGCCACTATTCCACACTGCTGGTCTTGTTCTTCTAGTCACTTAGAATTCAACCAAAAGTACTTAAATGTTGTGAGGTACACCACAGCAGGCTGGGAATAATTTCTCATTTAAATTAGATGCTAGTTAATAAGACATTTCAAGACTACACTAACAGTTATTTAGGTGATGTAGATGATAAAGGTGCCATCAAAGTTGATAGAGGCAATATAGGTGATATTAAAGGTGGAAAAAATATTTATTTGTCATAATACCAATTAAATTATAAGCCATAGAAACAGGAAAAACTAAAACTGAAAAAATGGGACTTTAAGCTACTTTAAACATTTCAAGATTTTTCAAAGCTTTGGGATGTATTATACTTATACATCTCAAAGCTTTGAAAAGCATATGTAGCTTAAGTTAAAATAATTATATGTAGTATATCTTTTGGTGATGGCTGAATAATTAATAAAACAACTGCCATAAAACAATAAATAATTAAACAAATAATCTCAGGAAAGAAATCGCAATGGAAATGTAAAAATTATATATTTAGAAATGAATAAAAAATAATAGAAATTGTGCTGGTTATTTAATATAGTTCCAATGTAAATATCCACTTCATATTTACAAGCCTAATGGCATTTCACTTACTTTTCACTTACTACTGACAGTAAAACGTGCGTTCATAAGCATGTTAAGAAATTAAATTTATTGGGAAAAAGTATTCACACACATATATGTAAAAGTTAAAAACAGAAACACATCCTGCCACTGGCTGAGAAGAGCTGATGCAACAGGTAACAACATTATTAAACACCCAAATAGGGAAATAAAACTACCCAGCAAAGCTTTTTATTCAAATGGAAAGTCCACATAACCTTAACTAAGCATCTCTGCATAGGGGCGTCATGAAAGATTACTGCACAAATGTATCTTCCTTTGTGATAAGTAACAAATCAGTCAAGAAGAGTTGCTGGGTGACCTGAAAGTAGCAGGAACAAGAGTTAAACAGGAGGCAATGAACAGCTCCGCCACTCCTATATCCCACACGATACGTGAGGGAGTATCTTGATGTGGTGCTGGTTCTGTTGAAACAGAACTGGAGCATTACTCATCATCAAAGGAAACGTGAATGAAGTCGTGTCCTGGGGAGGAGTAAAAGAGAATATAATCTCATTTACCAAGAAAAGGGAGAAAATTGAAGTTTCAAAAAGACAACAACTCCAAACGTCCTGCTAAAATAACTCGACAGGTTTCTAAAAAAAGGTTAATATGCTTGCAAGTGTTACAAAAGATGAAGACCAACACAATCTTCTTATTATAGACTTCTCCAACATGTAATTGCCAAAAATTACTTTGCAACAAAGAACATGTCCCATGTCTGAATATTTTTTTACTTTCTTAGGATTATAAATAAATTGTTCATATGTAAATGTTTATACACACACACAAATATTCTATATATATGACCATATATCTCCTCTCCTATTGGACAGTCTACAGAATAGATTAAGGTTTTCGCAGTTACAAGTAAAGCGTACATGAAATATCTCCAGGTTTCAGCTTTAGACCAATCACTGTTGTGCACTGTAATTTTTCGCTATAAAGTATAAATATATAAGTACATCCAAATAACGGAAAAAACATACTTGTATTTTTCTTTCTTTTTTTTTTGGTTTAACATGCTTGCCCAAACTTAGGACATAGGATTCTTGGAAACATGTTTAACAGATAATTGTTCACTCTCATTGTTTTTTATCATTTAAAGATTGTGTGTAAGAATTGAATTCAAGAATTAAAATGTTGCAGTTCATTATGGTACATTGGTAATATATATAAATGAATTATTGAATTAATGAATTAATGAATTAATGAATTTTCCTTATATTTTGCTATGAATCACCTTATTTCAACAAGACAACAACCCCAAACAAACTGTCAAAATAACTCAACACAGGTTTCTAAAAATATACATGCAGGAGCCACAAAAGGTGAAAACCAAACCAAGCTTCTTTTAACAGACTTCTCCAATATGTAATTACCAGTACCGGCTTTGCAAACAAAGAACTAACATTCTTAATTTGTCATATTTTTTTCTTTTTTAATAAGCATAATACTTTTTCATATTTATATATTCATATTTATATTTACACATATTCATATTTATGACACTTCTAGAAGCATAATCCTAAAAACATCTATGGTTTAAAGTCTGGACTTAAAGTCCAAAGACGCACAAGTGACCATTCACATAGATTTAACACATCAACCATAAAAATGTCTCTTGATATGGTTTTTCTTCATTCAGATGCGGATAGGCAGGAAGTAAGCCTTGCACAGTAAGTTACCCTAGCTGATTGAATATGTTAATCAAATGCATTAATAAATGCATTAATACACAGATTATTGTTCTTTTAATAATAATCTTGTTAACCCAGATTACCTACTTTTTTAAGTTAAAAGGAAGGAATGTTTTAAAGTGTAGTGTTTTCTGTTTTATATATATAAAGCTAACTTGATATACAGGTTCTGACCATAGATCCCTTCTCCTATTGGATAGTAGATTTAGGTTTAGGTTGCATATTAGATTTAGGTTTTCGCAGTGACTAGAAAAGCATACATGAAATATCTCCAGGTTTCGGCAGAGGAGTCTCTGGTGTGCACCATAATTGTCACTATAAACAGTTGACTTTACGTGAAGTGACACAAGTACATCCAAAAAACTGAAACAAAAATACTTGAATCTTGTTTTTGGTTCAAAGTGCTTGCCCAAATGTACTAAAATGTGTAATTCTTGCCACCTAGTTTATCATTGTCATTGTTTTTATCATTTATGTGTATGTATTTGCTTTTGAAATTTTTGCAGTTCATCATTGGTCATACATAAATAAATAAATAAATAAGCTTGTACTACTACTAAGCAAAAGTCTTGAGCCACCACTTTTGTCTTTATACTTTGCTTTGAATCACCTTATTGCTGCAAAAATACTATTTTACGCCTGTCTTACCTTTGGCATATTGACTAGATTAAACATAAAAAATGGAGCAAATATTTTATTGTGACAGGCTGCAAAGTGGCAGGCCATGAAATGCCTAAATGAAGGCGTTCTAGCCACTCAGCATTCAGTATCACCAGAATCTTAATCACCGCCTTGATCTGTAATCATCTGCATCTGTTTCTTCACTTAATTTTGCTTAATTATGCATGAATGATACATACGTAGGTCACTGGGCTTAACAAACAAACGGCATTCCTCTGAAACTGGTCAGGTGTAGGGATGGGACTGAAAATGAAAGCTTTTGAAAATCCATCATAATCCTGCTAGATTAAAAAATACAAGGTCTGGTTCTTTGGAAGCAAAAATGGGGAGTGGCTCAACTTTTACATAGGACTCCACCTACTGTCTGGTCTCTGAAAGAGGACAGCACCACAGATCCTCCACCATATTTAGTGCGCACCCCCCCCACGCACACACACACACTTATACACACACACACACACACACACACACACACATGCATATAAATATAAAAATAGGCATAAACACAACAAAACCACTAAGAGTGCCCTATGGCACAAAGACTGATCAATAGATCTGAGAACTCTTTGTCTTGTTAAGCTAGGTGGCATGTGTCAAACTGATGCCCACATGAATGCCCATACTCCAGAATATTACCCAGGGCATCAAGCTACTTTTGCCTGGCTTGTATTCTTCTCATAGTGCATCATGGTGCCACTACTTGCCATGGTAAACAGCGAACACATACCTGGCCATCCACGTACCAGGCAGTCCACATTATGTAGAAGAAAACAGGGCTTGTCGGACCAGGCAACATCTTTCCATTGCTCCAGTGTCCAGTCTTGACTCTTGCATCCCATTATAGTTACTTTTGGTGGTGGACAGGGGTTAGTGTGGGCACTCTGACCAGTTTGCAGCTGCACAGCTCCATACTCAGCAGAGAGCAATGCATTGTGTTGTGACACATTTCCCCATAACCAGTATTACAAATCTCAGTGACTTCTGCCAAAGTAGCCCTTCTGGCAGTTCAGGCCAGACATTATAGCCTTTGTTGCCTGTGTGAATCGATAAGCCTTGGATGCCCAACTACCTTGGATCGCCAAATTGTGGTTATGTCCATACATACTCACTGCTGAAGAGAAACAACCCAAATGATTTTGGTGATTTTGTAGATGCTCCTATCATCTGGCCCTACCAACTTGTCCCTTATTGAAGTTACTCTGAAACATCAACTATGAGAATCAGCTCTTTGTTTATCTAATGTAATTAAGATCATGACATACAAAGTGTTTGTGTGTGAGTGTGTGTATGTGTGTGTGTGAGAGAGAGAGAGAGAGCGAGAGAGAGAGAGAGAGAGCGAGAGAGAGAGAGAGATAGAGAGAGAGAGCGAGCGAGAGAGAGAGAGAGATAGAGAGAGAGAGAGAGCGTATGTGT
>JBBIGA010000007.1:16165941-16179888 GCA_037576975.1 Alestes dentex | reverse complement strand
TGTGTGTGTGTGTGCGTAAGTGTGTGTGAGAGAGAGAGAGACACTCGTGTGGTGTAGACTGATAGACTTCTTATGCTGTTCAATTCTATTTTAGGGCAAATAAAAAGTCATGAGGTAAAATGCCCTAATCACTTGTACCAATACAATTAAAAGAAAAAAAGTTATTAATATATGTGTTTTGTGTAATAATATTATAATATAAGCAATCATATAGAAAGAATATAAAACATAATCAAAGAACACGTACTCAGTAATAGCAAAAAAAATTAAAGCAAACAAATAAACTAAATGTTTACTATTTTTGTAGTACAAAGTAGATTTTGTTTTTGACCCTTTAAAAACGTTTTTTCTTGCTTTCACACAGAAGACAAAATCTATATACAGAATGTAATGGATGACTTCGTCGATATAGTTATAGTAATCAATTTTATTGATGAAAAAACAAACATCCAGATAAACTGTTCTCAAACTGCTAAAGCTGTTGTCATTACAGAAAATTTAACTTTCATCCTTCACTGTCAGTAAGACAGGGCTGACAGATTGGGGTATGAAGTGGCGGACTGAGGAAACACACTGCAGGTTAGCACCACTACTGCACTAGTTAGAGGTGGGAAGAGTACTAGAGGGACACAGTGAACCTCTTATATCCATTTACCAATTACCTCAAGAGTGGATGAGACAAGCCTCTGCTGTGCTGCGCTATTTGCATGAAAGCCTGCAATTACCTGACAGGTTCCCTCACAGCACGCACACGCAGTGGGAGAGTAGGAAGCCGGACAGCAGAGCCCATATTGAGCCTGTACAAACGTGCAAAGGAGCAGGAAACTTGGGATTCAGAGCCTAGTTTTCTTAATCTGTAGGGCATCACTTACAAGAACCTCCTACTGCAAACGATCCTCAAGCACATGGGTAGACAAGGGCCAGATTGGGAGTAAAAAGAATTTGTCCCAAAAGTATACAGGCTTTTTATATACATATTTTTAGAAAAGTGTAATCTGCATTCTTCTAGTTTTCATGGCTTATAACTTAATTGCGTCTTGTGTTAATCAGGCTGATCGTCTTCTCTTTATGAAAGTCCAGCACATCTGTGCCTATATCCTTGACCTGTTGAGTTTTTGCCATTGACCCTTGTGACCTCCTGTGACCAGCAGGTTGTTTGCTATTGCTGACAATGTGTTCTATGCAGTGGATTTTCATACAGTCTTGGTCATGTCTCTGATTTAATTTTGCCCTCATTAACTCACCCTTTGTTGTCATGTTGAGAGTCAACAATCACACGGAGTGTGGACAAAAATGTTAAAAGAAGAATACACTCTACACTTTGTGTTAACTTAGGAACTAAGGATACAATGACACACGGTTGGCCAGTAAACAATTTGTTAATTGACTATACATCAACATATCTTCTTTTTGGTTAGTTACTGTATGGTTTATGGAATGTTGGTAGTCAAAACCTTCAAATTTAAAGCTCACATAGTCACTTTAACCAAAATTTTATTGTTCAACTTTAAAGCCATGTATGACCTCATATTGTTTAGCTGTCTTTTGAACATAGCAGCTGCCTGTTACATTGTATGAACCTTTCATGATGAAGGGATCAATAGAAATGATCTAAAATACATTAGAAGTAGACAGTGTACTCTGTCCTGTAGAACTGCCATTTTGGACATGCTGAAGAGTCCTATATTTTACTTCTCACTGTGCGTAGGTTCTTAAAACTCACTGTCCCTAGCAACACTATCGTCTATAGTGCTACAGAAATATAATGCATGCAGTAAAATTACAATACTAGTTGCATCTAATCACTACTAATCACAGTACTTTACGTATTTTGTCAGTTGTGTCTACATTTAATCGTACTGTACCCTCAAGTCGATTGTCAGATACTGAAACCAGTGTTTGACAATTGACTTGGCAAGTAAATAAAATTGACAACCACTAATTAAATAAAATAACTGCAGACATATAGAAAAAAGTAATGCTATTACTGCATCTTTGGCTGAATATGATATTCCGGTAAGCTCTGTACAGCCACCAAAGGACAAGTCTAAGGTTAATATAGAATGCCTTATGGGAGAGTGTATGGACATAATAAAGATGAAAAGGTGAACAACAGAGCATGGGATGGCTCATTGATTCTCCATGGAAAGCATAAAGCAGATGTGCATGTGTGATAACTGCAGATTGGTTATCTATGCATAATTACACTCAGCCACAGGGAGAGCCGTTCAGAGGCAGCCAGTGCCATCAGGCTTGCCTGAGAAGCAGGAGGTTTGACGCTTTAGCTCTCCCTCCTCGCCACATTATCCACGGGCAGCTCCAGCCGTCATCTGCACAGCCATGGCTCTATTCTGCACTCAGGCATTTGAGCCCCAACACCGCCTCCTTCATCAGGAGAGTATCATCAAACACAGGAGATGTGGATTAGCGATGATTAGCAGGGATTATAGCTGGTTAATGGTGGGAAAATACATTAGAAGGCACGGGCTCAAAGGGGGGTGGTGGAGGGGTGGGGGGATTTTGCTCACGCTAGCGGATTTGCATTGATCCACAGCAAATGAATGAGGATTAGCCACATCTATCTGCCAAAAGATAAATAACATTAAGCACATTATTTGGGCACGGGCTGTTATTAATGATATTACAAACATAACAACAATGCTGGTGATTATGGCTGAATAATGCATTTATTGCTATTTTTACACTCTTGTTCATTCTGTAACCATGTGCCTTGATGCTGAGGACTGAAATACACTAGTGGCAGTCATATGAATCTCCCGTATATATTGTAAAAGCTTGTGAATCTAGGGCCTGTGTTAGGCCTGTCCAGAGCATTATACATTCTCCAAATTTGAACACAGAATAACATCCAGGGTGATTTGTAACACAGGCAGTATGGTAAGAATTTTTTATATACAAAAATGCATTCTGATCATTTCTATGTCAAAAATGCATGTATTTCTATGGCCTAAAAGAAATATATTAAAATAGTAATTGTGACAAAAAATGTGTGTTGTTAGCAGGCACTTTAAACACCCCTTAGAGCTAATAAAATAATTCCACAACTATTCAGATCCAACATCATGTACCTGACCCGAATGCTTAGATGGCTGAATGCAATCAAATCTTCACATCAACATCACCCAGTGTAAAGCCTGACCAGAGAGGTTGAGGCTGTTACTGCACCAAAGGGTAGGACCTACTCCAACTTAATACTCTTGGTTTAAGAAACATATTGGAAAACATATTGGATGAGCAGGTGTCTACAAACTCTTGAACATGAATTGTAGTGTACATACTGTATCAAGCGATAATCAAAATGCAGGCCTATCTAGCTCAACATCTTTGAAATACCTCTAACAAATACTAACAATTTTATAAGTAGTCTATAATACAATGTATTACAATATAGTGTCCTACTGAAGGAAGAATGTTGGGGCCCCTAAAACCAACCCCTATCCTGATTACTTAGAGTGATGAAGCACCATCTAAAACCTTTGGGACTAAAGACAATGTTCCCGCATCTTCCCAGAAGAGTAGAGACTGTTTACTGCACAAAACGAGGGTAATACCTTCTTGAAAACAGTTAGGCTGTAAGATAAAATGTTTTGATAAATCTTGGTCTTCTGGGTGATTCATTGTGCCCATGCAAAAGAACTGAGGTGTGGATTTGAAAGGGTGTGTTCCAATACCTTTTCAAAAGTGAAAGAGTTAAGACATAAGGCTCTAACATAAAGGTGTCATGTGGTTCCAGAGTCAGAGAGAGTCCCAGGTAAACGTATTAGTTCCCCGTTAACATGTTATCACCAGGTGAGTAAGCACTCTCTGTCTTCAGGTCTTTCCCTTCTTCTTTCTCAGCCACTCGCTCAACCACTTTCTCTCTGTCTCTCTCATTTATGTAGTAAATACCTGACCCCAACAGCGAAATGGCGGAGTGGGGGGTGTGGGAGGAGGAAGAGGAAAAGATTTCTTTTTTTAATCAAAAATTCTTTCTCTTCCACACCTCAAGGTTTCCCCTCAGAGCTACATGAAAGATGGGCAACAATGTGGCCACACAGTGATCAGCTATTTACCATATGAAAAGCTTCAGCAGAGAACTGAGGGGGAATGCTGTGTTATTTATGATACAGGGCACTGTAGGTATATGCTTTCTCCTTCAAGTAGGCTCTAAGGTGTGGACCTAAATATAGAGGTTATAAGTGCAGGTTTGAAAACTTCCCAGAGCCTTCCTCTGTTTCTGGATTTTGTTTTTGGTGGAGATCAGTCACCACCTTGTAGTCCTGAAAAATAACATTTCAAAATGACAAAAGATGCCACCTTGAAGTCTGTTAATCTTAGTGGCAGAGAACTGGACTATAGAACAGGATTTCAGCACAGTCTGTTATGTTTCAGTGTCTTGAGGACACTAAGCAGGTAAATAGGTAGTTTTATTCCACTTAGCACATCAGGACCAAGGATTATCATCAAGGATTATGAGCACAAATTCATGGTGGAAGACTGCTAGCCCAAGACTGTTAGTGGCACCTCTGAGGTACCCTTGAGCACTTGTGTAAAGCCTAGGTTCCCAGCTCTGGTCCTAGAGCCCTCTGCCTAACACATTTTAGTGTTTTCTTGCACCAATACACCCACTTAAACCCAGGAAAACATGTTGATTAATGGAGTAGTAGGATCACATGTGTTGGGAGGATGGAAACGACTAAAATGTGCAGTGCAGAGACTGCAGGACCAGGACTGGGAACATATGGTGTAAAGAATCTCAGTGGATGGTTCCTTAGAACTAGTTTTGTGAATGAGATGTGTGAGAGTGTATAACCTTTTTGGAAGTTTAAAGAGCCTCAGTGTCATAGAGGGTAGCACATCTTGGTGATCTCCCTGCTTGAACACACTCACTAAGCCATCCATCCAGATGGTAAATGAAGAAACTTGATGTAAAACTTCTGCATCACTGCAGAAATTATACATCCAAGCCAAAATCATTTATTTGTAGATGGAAGTTTAAGAAAATCTCTTAATTAATTAATAGTGAGATGTAGAATCATAGTTAATCAAATTAATCAGTGAATCAAAACTACTTTCATTCAGCTCAAATAAATAATTTGAATGAACTAATCTTTAATTCAAATGATTAATGCAATTTGAATAAAAACAGTTAACTGGCTTGTTACCACATTAGTTATCATTTTTTGTTGGTTAATTTATTGATGTACTGTAGAATCAGATGGATGCCTTTGTTACTAAGAGACATTATGATCTACCACTTATCACAGACAGAGAATCCACAGTTTCCTACAGGCCAAAATGTTCCCATTTTGTTTTGACAATTTTTGTGGTCCATTTTTTGGTTCATTTTCTGTCATTACTGTGGGTTTATGTGCATGGCTTGCTATCTGATGTCTCTCATACAAGGCTCTGGCACTAAAGGCCTCTCCCAGGAAGATGCTCAAGGTTGCAGAGTTAATAGCTCACCCAGAAGGCCCTCAACTTAAAGGTAGTGTGAAGTCAATGCTATAGACTGCCCAGCACTTCACCTTCAAACCTTGTCTTTGTGTCATGGTCAGCCTGGGGGACTGCTCTTTCAAGACTTAAATCACGAGGTTGATTCTTGAATAAAGAATAGAAAATAAAACTGCCATAACCTCTGAAGGAAAACTGCTAGACAATGGGAAGGTCATGTGTGTATGTAGATATTTTCTGGGCCTTCCAATCAATGCCACAAAAGTATGGCATTTATCATTTTCACAATTTGTATGTGTTTGTGTATGCCTTACATGCATTAATAACTGAGTGGATCTTGGTGTCTACACTTTCTTTAGAAGTGTTTTTTATTAACCTTTATTACCTCAGATATCTAAATATACATAAAGAAATAATCACTCAAAAATTGAGGTGTTTACCAGACTGCCTTAAAATGTTTATTTTATGGCAGTCCAGTTGCTTAGTTTTTGTATGTAATTTTTTCCTCTTCATACTTAATCATCTAATACATGCATACACACACAGAGCAGTAACAATCTATTTGTTCCCTCCTGATTTCATCTAGTTTTTACATATTTGTAACACCAAATGGTTTCAGATCATACAAAATATAAAGAGTAATGTAATACTATGTGATAAATGACTGTGCCACCTTTTACTTTTGCAGTTAAACTTTGGCTCCGTCTTCTTTGCAGAATTGCTTTAATTCAGCCACAGTGGAGTATTTTTGAGCACCACCTGTTTACATAAAGTCCTGCCACAGCATCTCAGTGAGGCTCAAGGCAGGATTTTGACCAAAACTTAAAATTTGGGGTGGGGGGGGGGCTCTGAGCAGTTCAGATGTGGACTTGGTCTCATGCTTAAAATCTTTGTATTGTCACAGAAACCAATAACACATAACCTTCAGATGAAGGATTCTGGTAAAGAACAGAGTTCATGGTTCCATCAATAATGGCAAGTCACCCAGACCACATGACCACAACTGACCGATGGAATGCTGTTATGGCTTTACACCTTGAACTTGGGGTCATCAAGGTATTTTTTGGCAAATTATGTTCTTCTTTTTACCTTGCACCTCTCCTGCAGATATCAGTTTTTCTTTCTAATGGTGGAATCATGAACACTGACCTCACAAATGTGAGTGAGATCTATTGTTTCTAATGTAAATGCACTACCTTTTGTACCTTTTGTACATCCAGACTGATATATTTTTGTAACTTTCTTTCTCATCTTTCCTGGAATTTATCTAAATCATGGCGGGGCAGCTGGTGACCTAGTGGTTAGGGTGTTCGCCCTGCAAGTAGGAAGTTGTAGATTCGATTCCCAAGACCGCTAAGCACCTTGGGCAATGTACCTTCCCCACACACTGCTCCCCGGGCGCTGTGTTCCTGGCTGCCTGCTGCTTCACTTGGTGAGTGGGTTAAATGCAGAAGAAGAATTTTGTGCTGTTCACATTGTGTGCTGTGGTGTCTTCACGTATGACAGAATGGTCACTTTCACTTTTGAGACATTTTATCGTGCATATTGCTGGAAAGGTTCTAAAAGGATATTTAGATTAATCAGGGCTGGCAGTAATAAAGTCTAAGTGTGTCTAATCTAACTGGTCCCAGTAATCAGCTAAATTTGGTTAATTGTTTGATTAAATAACTGTTACTCTTCAGACAAGCCAGTTGGTGTTGGATAACCTTTATACCCCAAAAACTAGATGATCATTTATTTTTTTATTTTGTTTTATATACTATATTGATCCCTGAGGAAATTACTGCATTTAACCCATTTACCAAGTGAAGCTGTGGGCTGCTGGCAAGGATGCCAGGAGAGCAGTGTGTGGGGACAGTATCTTGCTCAAGGATACCTCAGTGGTGCCACTGGCAGTCCTGGAATTCAAACCCATTACCTTCCAATCGCAGAGGCAACTCCCTAACCACAAGGCCATCACCTGCCACAGAAACTCTATTCTGAGTTTTCTTTTCCTGATACATGTGCAAAATAAACAAAATACAGAAATAGAAATACTTCCTCATAGAATTGTAAACATTACAATTTTAGCTTAGCTTAAGGGACACCAACAACAATGTCCACTTCAAGGCAATGTGTCATCTACAAAAATGGACTAGAAAATCCAACATATTGTGAACAGCAGAATTCTTATGTATTTCTATAAGTAACACAACATATCATATGATTTCATATCAAATGATTCACACATGAATACTGGATACAAGTTCCTACACTATATACTCAGTTGTTCATGCAGGGAGCTTACTTGCACTTCTAACTGACTTTATTGTACGCCATTTAGGAATGTATCTACAGCTCTGGAATAAGAGACCACTCCAAATTATTTTTAAATCAGCATCTCCAGTATGAGTATGACAACCATTCCATGCCAGCGTCTGTTAAATTTCTACACAAGCACCTCATTCTGCTTTGAGGTGCTGATTAGTGATCACCTGAATCAAATCTTATTTAATGAGGAAAAGTATAAAAACCCAATGCTGTAATGAGCACTCTCCTCTTGCAATGTGACCAGTTGGATGGCAAAACATACATAAAAGTATGTCAGAGGTAACTATTTCCATTTTGTTTAAGAGTGAACAAGAGATTTCTGTGTTGATGTTTTGTCATTTCCTTTAAAATTATGCTTTAAAGAACAATACTTTTATTTGGAAATTGGGAGAAATATTGTCAGCAGTTCTTAAAAACTACGGCAAAGCTGTTCAGTTCAGTAAATGCACCCATGAAAGATAAAACCTGAGAAACTGAACATTTTTGCACTGGTCTCTAATTCTTTTCCGGAGCTGTATATGGAATTCTGGTCCGATGCTGTCCATGCACAAACGTACTAATGCCAGTGCTGATGCCAATTCACACACATTCCTAAAACAAAGAAACTGGAACTAGAATAATCTGAATTAGAATGATTTTTTTTTTCTACAGGATTATAAATTAATAAAATACAGACGTTAGCATAGTGGTCCAGTGTTGCTTAGATGTTCTGCTCTTCAGGAGTATAAAAAAGATAAATACCATCAAATATCAGTTTGATTATCAGAAAAAATCTAAGAATCAGAACATTCTGATGTTATCATGTCCTGAAGGCATTTTCTTAACACTTTCTATGAACCTGAGCACACTCCCAGGAAATTGTGTAAATACACATGACTAATAAAATGTCTCATGTCTTAAACAAGAGATTTCCCATGGAAAAAGCGATTTTTCCCATCCCTGTGATCTCTGTGTGTGAGCTGGTTTGAGCCTGGGCTGCCTGCCCTGCCCTCCACTATACTGTCACTGGAGAGCAGAGACAAGTGTAAATGAGCCCTTCAACTCACAACAGCCAAAATAACAACAACAAAAAAAAAAAAGAAATAAATAAGGAAGATGAAAAGAAGGAAGAGAAGGAGGGAAAGATTGAGGGAGAGAGGGAGAGGGAGAGACGGCACAAGATGAAATGGAGACCTGCTGCTGAGCTCAAGGACGTGGCGCGCGACTGCGTAATTAGAAATGTACACAGATGATTTAGATGCGGAGATGTGATTAGGGAAAGCAGCCCAGTCTTAATCTTAATCAGCTCACTTCTGAGAGTTCCTCATAGACACAGGGGGTGGGAGTGAATGTGTCTGTGTGTGTGTGTGTGTGTGTGTGTGTGTGTGTGTGTGTGTGTGTGTGTGAGGGGGGTACACTCACCCTTCTCAGACATCCGAGACTCCAAGAAACAGCGAGAGTGGCACGCTGACACAGACAGACAGATAGACTGAAGAAAGGAGGAGAAAATCTTTAGTTTATTATTTTCATGTGAATTAAAAATACATATTTTTATGTATTTTTGATCAAATGTATTGTTTTTGAGACTGTGTATTTTCTTTTTCTGCTTAATTACATGCCATTTACTATTCCATGTACTTCCTTAACACTGTAAAAATAGTTTTTGTTTTGTTTTGTTTAGATGTAAAGTGTTACATTGATGTGACATTCTTGATAACATTTCAGTACAGGGAGACTTATAAAATGATCTTATAAAACCTATATGAAACCAAATCAAGCCAATAGTTGGACAACAAATTAGACTGAATTAGGCATTTCCAGAGCACTTTTATTTGAACAGCTGTAACAGGCTCATGCAAACTTGTTTTTCACCTGAAATGACACTTTTAGTTTGTGACATTTTTTATCATTTTGTGCAACAGCTGCTTGCAAAGTCATTGTATAGCGTACATGCTTCTAGAGTCAAACATCACGAAACAGATTCAAAGTTAAAACTGCCTGTCCAGTGCATTCTGGCATGAGGAGCCACACTGAGTAAGATAAGGCCACACACATGCACTCTATCGAAAAGCAAATAAAGGAAGCCTTTCACTCAAGAAAGTTACAAATTTTCCTCATATTGAGTAAAAAAATGCTTAATTCAACTTATTGCCAGCTATTGGGTTGACAAGGCTAAAGAAGGCCTTTAATATGGCCTCTACACTAAAGAGATACCAAAGATTGTTTGTAGCCTGATACTATGTGTATAACTGTAAAACTTCGAATTGGAGGGAACAAATAGTAAAATATGGACAGCAAAAGCACAAAGGAGCCGCAAATGTAAACAGTCCACTATCTGGCGCTTGCGTCCGCCTACTCTACCACGTTCTCACCCTGTGAGAGGGGCCATGCTCCGCTCCCAACTTACTGATGCACAAAAGAGAAGAGCAGACACAAAGAGGCCAATAATGAGCCCAGCAATTAAAGAAACACCAGGCCTCCTCCTCCTTCTATCTCCCTCCCTCCTCCCCCTTCCATCTCTTTCTCACTCTCTTCGTGAGCCTTGTTATTGATCACCTTTAACCTCTACGTTCAGTAGTGTCAGAACTACCATTTAGGTCCCTCCCAAGGGCTGAGCAGCCATCGATGGCACTCCTGCCCCATAAATCATTACTGGGCCTGCAGTGTCTGTCGCCCAGGGGGCTGACATTCAGGGCCACAGGCCCGCCATTCCCCCTCTGCACGCCCCCAGGGGTCAGAGGTCATGCACACGCCCCCATGCCCGTCACTCCCCTGGCCCACTGCTGCCGCTCGTTTGATTTTTAAATCAGAACAAAGGTCAGCAGGAGCTGCGTCCCTCTCTGAGCTGTGTGTGTGCTTGTGTGTTTGTGTGTGTGTGACAGTCACTTTCTCCCCTAATCTCTCCTAATTAATGTCCCTAATCTCACTCTAAGTCGACAGCACAGAGTTTTCTACCAGGAGGAGTAAAGGAGGCAGATGGTGTCAAAGGTGAGAAGGCCAAGCACTTGGAACGGGATTTACTGTCATTTAAGAAAAAGTATCTGAACATATCCATGTCGATAAAAAGCAGAGTTTCATGAATGTGAGCACCACTAACAGGCATTATGGCAAAACTAATGACTGTGCAAAAAGCAGATTGTGAGGTTATGTGACGCTGAGCATTTCGTTTATCTCAGACTGGTGATTCTAAGGCAAATGCTTCCTTTAGATCTCATGTATTGGACAGATGTCGGCACCCCGAAGCTGCCTGCTGTGTGTGCGTGCATGTGTGTGTGTGAGATTTTTGCTCATCAGCAATTCACAGCCATGCTGTTTGAATGAGATACAGTTTCCAAACATATATTATCAAAGATGTTACAGTTATCTTCCAAAACAATCACATCATCATTTGATATGTATGAATATACATTTTCACAGACGAAAATCCTATACTTGAAATTCCTCTGGTAAATTATTTTATAAAACAGTAAGAGAAGAAATGTCCTGTTTGTACCTCTACGTGATTGTTCTTTTCAGTGCTTTACAGTGTGTATTTTGCTTATTTTATTGAACATAAAATTTGGTATGTGTTTCATTAAAGAAACATAAGAAAAAGAAAAAAACAAGAATTACAAGAAGTATTTTTAAAAGTACTTTGTTAATGAAAGTAAACATAGAAAGATATCGTGTTATCCTGTTTTGATTAACAATTTCTTGCCCACAAAATTTCTGACCACTGTATTTCTGCATCTGCTGTAAGTATTCCATGACTTGGAAAATATGCTTCATAACAGTGTTATAAACAGGAACAAACATATATCACTTTAGTGTAGGTCTCTTACATCATTACAGTGCCACTTACTTCTGTCATATATGTACAGTCATTAGGTGATAACATTAGTTGTTAATTAGTACCAGTAATAACAATAAATTAATTCAAGTCTTTAACTGTAAGTCCATGGGGGAAAGATGTGCTCTCTGTAATTTAATGAAGTTTTAAATATGTGCTGTAGACAGTGAAAGATTAAAGCAAGTGCAGGCCACCGACTGTATTTGTCATGTAGCCTGTAACAAAGAAGTGTCATATGCCCCCTTCTGACCCCTCTTCACCCACAGCCCAGTAGGGTAGAGCACCAGCCACGCTCCAGCCATTACGGGATGGTGTTCCTTGACTAACAGGATTAATTGTTTTGGCACTTCTTTGAACACTTGAACACAGCAATTAAATGGTGGCCTTAGGCCTTAAGCATCCATTAGAGTGTGGCTAACTCAGTGCAAATTGAGATGTAGTCTATACGTGGGCACAGATGCCGAGCATCCATACAACCAAACTGAGAGGATTGGAGTGACTGAATGACAGTGGATCACTGAGTGTGTAGTAGGTTAAGCTGACAACTGGTTCCCGTGGAGAGGAACTAGGCCAGCTGAGCAAAACAGTCTTCAAAAGCCCACCGGGTCTACTTATTTGGGGAGGGGAAAAAAGAAACAAATGCACCCTGAAAAAACGTAGCATGCGTTTTAAGTGTGCATATGCCAGGAGGAAAAGTTTTGTGGGGGTGGGTTGACAGCTTTCACGTTCTCTCTCTTTCTTTCTCTCTCTCTTCGTCGCTCTCACTCCCTCAAGCCGTCAATTAGTGAGCTTTTGCTTCTAAGGGCCCAGTTCCTCCTCACATGTGCCTTTGTTGCCGTGGCACTGGCTCCCTCAGTCTGGCTCAGCGTTTGAAGGTTAGGATAAGACGGCAGCCAGGTTATCCGTGGGTCCTCTCTAGGGGGCTGTGTGTGCCTCCCAGGATAAACAGATTGTAGAGGAGGTAGGCTAAAGGCCCTTTCAACCACCCAGCCCTGCTAACACACCAGAGGGGCTTGACTTGGGGCCAGCGTTTGTGCTCTTAGAGAGCTCTTCAAGTGGTCTTCAAAAGGGCCATCGAGTGGAGGCTGTCCAACAACAGAAACTGGTCTGGAGAGTATTTGGTGTAGGCGCAGCAAATGCAGCACAAAATATGAACTATTTTCTATCAATTAGCAAATGATGATCCCAAATATTCTCCACAGGGAGAAGACAAAGATCGCCACTGTACTCTGAGTGTTGCTTTAATACACTGCTGTTTGATTATGCAATGATGCTGATGCTGATGACAGTTTTCGTAATCAGTATGAGTGTTTACTGTTGGACTGAATCGACCAGCTCCTGTAGGGAGGCCCAGTCCCAGCAGCTGTCTCACTCAGAATGGCTCATGAAAGAGCCAGGCATGGAGATCCAGACACAGCCCTGCCTCCCACACCTCAGTCCTAGACGGCCAGGCCGAATGAGGAGGTCCCCGACAGGGCTCCATCCATCACAGTAGCTGCCTAACCGCCCACTGTGCTGGAACCCCAGTGCTATAACTCAGCTGTGACGTGGCCATCGATGCCCGCCCTCACACTCATTGCACTTGTTTAGGCCAGTCCAGTCCTGCTGTCATCCAACTACCCTCCCGTTCTCCATCACCCCTCCTCCTTCTCCATCCATCAATTCTGCCACGCTCAACAGATGAGTGGCTTTTCAACACTTTCCTGTGCTCCCTCTCTCCACTAGGATGCAAAAGGCCAGGAAAGCCCAAAAGGGACCAATCAGAGCAAAATGACAACACTGATGGCCTTTTGAAAGAGCAGGTGGAATACTCAAGATTGTGCATTTACTCCACATTAATAATTAAAAAAAATGATGATTTTGCAAATTCCATACATTTCAGCGTTTGACTCTTGATGGCTTGATAGCTCAAAACAAAAAGATTACTACAATAATGCATTGGGGGAAATTTTGTTAACCCTTTCAACTCCAACTGTGACCTTTACCAGCCTCTCTGCATTTCACTACAATAGCTGCAAAGGGCCATTTTTAACTAAAGCAAATTCTGACTGAAATTATAGATCCGGACATCATAGATATTCAGTTTTTTAAATCTAAATATTTCAGTAGTCCAGCTTTTTTAACAATTTGCAACAAATGCCAACAAATAGTTTTACACATTTTACAGAACTTTTTATAATGAATGACCCAGCAATGCAGAGTCTTATATGTTACAGCGTTCAGAAAAGTGCTTAATATTTTAAAATGCAGAATAATACATTTTATTAAGCTGATTTGCAGTTCAGTTGCCATTAAGTTGATTTGCAACAAAAATCCCCTTCTTCTTTATATAAATCCCTATATAAATCCCTTTCCTTCCATCTGCTTCATCCAGA
>JBBIGA010000007.1:16158441-16160941 GCA_037576975.1 Alestes dentex | reverse complement strand
ATGTATGTTAAAGGGCATATATTTTATATATATTTTTGTACTGATACACCATTTTAGTGTTCTGTATTCTTTACCATACATAATTGTAATCTCTCTTATTTCTTCGAATTAAAACCTGTTTGTTTGTTTTTTTTTGCTGTGAAAGATGTAAATGACCTCTATTGTGATTGGTTCCCCTGTATTGTGCCTAAGGTTCAGGCTGAAATCCTCAAGAACAACAGGGAAAATGAATGTGTGGCTTCTTTGCAAGCCTGCAGTGATACACTTGCTCTCAAACAGCCAGAAACAGCACGAGGCCGAATCTTCTTCAACTCTAATAACTGTGTGACATCACATCTATGACGCATTCAAATAGGCTGTTTTCGTAACTTGATTCCCAAATCGTATTTCTGCCCTTTTAAATGATTCAGAGGGTAAAAAAAAAAAAAAGTTCTTCGGAGTGGTTTGATGTGAAATGCGCACTGTGTACTGAAGTGGAAGAAAATGATTACATGAAATGGTTCTGAATGCCTGAGATATGGTTTTATTGCAGTTTTGAGATAAGATTTGGGCCTAAAACATGGGATAGGAAAAACCATTCATGGTGGAGGGATACATGCAGGGTACTGTGAGGCAAAATAGGACCAAAAGAACATTTTTGGGAGGGATTTAACATTATTTTTCACAATAAACATTACATATACAAACTCAGTAGACAATCTGGGGGCTCATTTTGGGGGCGGGGGACAACTGTCTAAGTGTCACCATTGGGATGCCCAGTGGTGCTGGAGTCTACCCTGCCTCCCCCACAACAGGCATCTGTTAGCTAATGTAACAGAATTGGCGATTAGTGTTCTCCTCCAAGCATGTTTAGCTGTCACATGAACTTATGCTAACGGCAGCTCCATAATATGTGATGGTGCCTCAGTGACTTGAAGGAAGCACATGCTAGCCTAATTGTGTGATCAGGGGAGTCCTCGTTAGTAGGTGGGGGTGACTGGTTGCGGAGGCGGACAGTAACGAAGTACATTTACTTGAATACCGTACTTAAGTACAGTTTTCGAGTATCTGTACTTTACTTGAGTAGTCTTTTTTTTGGAAACTTATAACTTTCACTTCACTACATTTGAAAGAAAAAAACGTACTTTTCACTTCACTACATTTCCAGCAAGGTTCTCGTTACTCGCTACTTTCGGTTCTTGTCTCTGTGGGTGTTATCTGTACTTTCACTTAAGTAATGAAGTTAGGTACTTTGTCCGTCTCTGACTGGTTGTTGGTTCACTGGTTGCTGAAAGGTAAATATAATAGTTATATAATGAAGACTGGTAGACATCATGACCCCTGATTCCTATCACCACCACTGCAAAAAAAAAGTTGGTAAATTCCACTATTATAGCCATTTCACATCAAAGCACTCCGCATTACTTTTTTTTTTATCCATTTGTGATTGAATTATACAATCAATTTTTAAAAATCGGTGTAATCCTACTTTAATCCTGAGAATGCAAGCAACGCGGATCTGTACTGGAGGTGCAGCAAATGGTAAACTGTCATCATATGACCAAACAACTACTTATATGGAAGTTCCTCCTGTTTGTGTTGGTGGTCGAGGTGTCAGACGTCATGCTGAGCTTTGTTTGGTGTTCCTATGTCACGCAGAACCAAAGTTTTTGTCATTTTAAAAACATGTAATAATTATAACCGGTACTGGGGTTTAGAATATGAAGTCACATGCAAATACCCATAAAGAACAAACTGCACAATTTTTTTAATTTTAGGTTTAAGAAACAAACAAACTGAGAAAACACAAGATCTCTGAACCTGGGAGAACTTTCAGGATAGTCTCCGCCCACAAGTGGGTGGGGAAACCCCGCAGAGGGAGGGGCTCCGGAGAGCGACCGAGCGACTGAAATCAAATTTTCCTAATACTAAGTGTTAATAACATTTACACAGTACATCAAACTGTTGTGGGCCCTTCAAAGTCCTGTGTGCTTCAGTGATGTATAATAACTTGCTACTTTACCAGAAGCACCACGTAGATCTGCCTAGCTGGTGTACAGATCTGCTGATGCATGATTTATTTTTGACATGCTCTAGCGCTTCATCAGTGGCTACAAACACACCACAGAACTGCTTCTGATCACTCTATCTGAATATATCTGAACAGATACAAGTGGGGTGGAGGGTGGCTGATAACAGATGGCCAACAGTCTGAAACAGTACTATGTATATAGTGGAGCTATAAGGGAGGAGCTCACAAAATGGTCAGTGAGAGGATGTACATGGTAGATATATATGGTAAATATACAGCTCCGGAAAAAAAAAAAAAAATGAGACCACCACAAAAATGTTCAGTTTCTCAGGTTTTTTTCTTATATAGGTGCAAGTATTGAACTGAACAGCTTTACCTTAGTTTTTGAGAACTGCTGATAATATTTCTCCTCATTTCCAAATAAAAATATTGTTCTTTGAAGCATCATTTTAAAGGAAATGACAAAACATCAAAATAAGAGAAATGATG